>MU090164.1:0-40905 GCA_014858505.1 Corymbia citriodora subsp. variegata
CTGTCCTTTCCCAAAATCCCCAATTCTAAGTTTCTAGCCCTAATTTTTCCCCCATTTCTATTTCTCCCTCTCTCCCCACGCGACCACGCCTCACTTCTGCGTCTTCTCTTCTGCTCTGCACTTCTGTTGACTCAAGTTGACTCAATTGAGCCCTCGATCGTCGCCAGCCACACGCCACTCGCCGGTTGTCATCGTCGCCCGCCACTCGCGGCTCCTCGTCGCCCGCTGCTCGCCTGTTGTCGCCGTCCTCTCTACGGCTCTGCTTGCCGCTCGTCCGTCCTCTCTACGGCTCTGCTTACCGTTCGTCCGTCCGCAGCTCGCCCGCCGTTCGTCGCAGTTTGCCCGCCGCTCGTCCGTCCTCTCTGCGGCTCTACCCACCGCTTGCCCACCGCTCGTCCGTCAACAGCTCGCCCGTCGCTCGTCGCAGCTCGCCCTCCACTCATCGCAGCTCTGCCCGCCGCTCGTCCGTCCGCAGCTCTGCTCGCCGCCGCTCGTCCATCCTCTCTGTGGCTCTGCCCATCGCTCGCCCGCCGCTCGTCTGTCCGCAGCTCGCCCGCTGCTCGTCGCAGCTCGCCCGCCGCTCATCCGTCCTCTCTGATCTCTTCCTCTCGCCGTCGCGCGCTCGCCGGTTCATTGTGTTTTGCACAGGTGCCTTCGCTCCCAATTCGTGACGTCCAAATGCTCATGGAGGACTTCACACGCGTGCCCGGTCATCCACACTTCAACCGCTGTCCAAACGGAGCCAGAAAAACTCTCCAACCATATTCACACTTCCCCTTTGGAGGCCCTTACTTGACTATCCTTGTAAGCATTTCATCTAACTAATTCACAATGCCTGTATGTAGTTTGTAGTTCAGAGGCATGCGTGATTCTTGTATGTTGTCAAATCCCTTGCACCACTCATATAGCTCGCCTGAGAATGAATTTTGATGTCTCCTTTCTCCTCTTGGGGATTAGAGATTTTTCGTTGATGAAGGTAATGATCTTCAATTTATGCTTGAACTTTGAAGCACATGGTTAGCACCCTAAATGAGCTGTGAAAACAGAATGGATATTTAGTATTGTTTGCGTTGGGAGATCACTGAAAGGGCTGCTTGAAGAACTTCTTGCAGATAAAAATTGAACACGGAGGAGGTTTTAGTATATACAAGGCTTGGCTTCTATTTTTAAGGGCTGTTCTCTTTGAAATGGCTGGAGACTCTAGTGATTTATGTAGTGTGACTTAAGCAATATGCTGCTCAGAATGGTTGCTTTCCTAGATTGTACAGTATCTAGGGAAGGAGGTTCCGGTTCCCGGTTCCTCTTTTTTCGGAACCGGAACCGATTCCACTTAAATGAAAAAAAAAAGAAAAAAGAACCTGTTGGACCCTGGAACCGGAACCGGAACCTGTGAGAGGGTAGGTTCTAGGTTCCAGATTTCGACGGGTAGGTTCCAGGTTCCAAAAAATGAGGAACCTGTACCCGAGAGTAGGTTCCAGGTTCCAAGCGGAACCTGTAAGGAACCTGGAACCGCTCACCCCTATATACATGAGTCATAGTTTGTAAGTGTATGCCTAAGCATATCACTAAATGAAGCATTTACTGATGAAGCATGTTTAGTTTTGAAATTGATGGTGTCGTGTTATCATCTAAGTAGCATTGGCATGCAATACAATATGATATGCCGACATGTCATTTATCAAAAAAATAAAGAACTCTGACATATCGGGATACATTATATATTAAATATAATTCTTTATATATACATGATAAATGATTATTTTTATGATTATTTTAGTCAAATTAATATGATTCAGATTCACAAAAAAATAAATAATAAAAAAAGAGTTTAGAATGAATTTACACTAAAAATATTAATCCACCATTTGTTAATATTATTCATCGTTTCAATTTGATAAATTCAACTCCATTCCAATAATTCATAAAACTTGAAGGAAAAAAAACAATCAATCCACATACTAACAAAATATAATAACATATAGGGATAATAATACAAATAATTTATGAACTTTGCCTTGATGTGCAATATAATTTCTGAACTTTCAAATTGTTCAAAGTGGTCTATGAACTTTAGCATAATGTTCAATGTAATCCTTGAATTTTTAAATGTTCAAAGTAGTCATTCCATTAATTTAATATCAGGAATAACATTGAATACTTTCATATAGTAGAGGGAGTAAATTGTATATATGCTAAAAATTAAAAGTTTAGGAATCAAATTGCACATTGGGCTAAAGCTCATTTTTCATTGCATATTGAGCCAAACTTTAAGGACCATTTATATTATTTTCTCTAAAGTAAATAGATGCAACAAGGAAAATTCTACAAAAATAAATGACAATTGCAAGGATTTTAATTGGTTGGACCGAAGCGGGTCCTTAAAAGGCTTAAAGGAGAAGAAACAGGTTAAAAATCCATCCTAGGGTGGGAGATTTCGCAATATGACCTCTCATATTCCTACCTATCCAAGGAAGAAAAACATGTGGTGGGAATTAGGGAGGCCTTCGATGGTGAAGTAAGACAAAACAATAGGACTTCAATTTTGGCTATCGTTGGGTAGCATGTATAGTAACTTCCAGCATCTGATATGAGAATATGGGGCTTCAAAACCCCTGCAAAGTCAACCTGTATTTTGAACAATGTCTTATAACCAACTTGTCACCCTAGTTTCCCTAGTTATAAGACACTATGACACTAATTGTCACCATTAGAATAGCTAATAGGGGTGTCAACGGGTTGGGTCTTGATGTTACTCAACCCGACTTGAACAATAAGGGTCATGTCATTTGACCCGACCCGACCCGACCCGAAATGCATAAAACATGAGCAAAAAAACGGGTTGGTTCGGGTCGGGTTTTAGGTTTTTATTAAAAAATATTATGATTTTTTAATAAAAAATATTACAAAGGGAATTCGAAATGTTTTTACGTGATGCCGCTAGGCCTCGTCCAACCCATCTGTGAACATCTCCGCAAACAGATAATTTTTTAATAAAAAATATGATAAAGGGAATTTGAAATGCTCTTACATGACACCATGAGACCTCGTCCAATTTGTTTGTGAATATCTCTACAGACAGATAATTTTTTAATAAAAAATACGAGAAAGAGAATTCGAAATGCTTTTATGTGACACTATGGGATCTCGTCCAACTCATCCGTGAACATCTCTAAAGACAGATAATACTCCCTCCTCTAAAGTTCTGCGTCAGACATGAAAAAGAAGTAAATCATATGGAAGATGGGGAGAGAGGGAGAGGGGGGGGGGGGGGGGGGCGACTTGAGGGGCGATGATGACGAACCTGTAAGATGAGATGTGCTAGATGAGTTGCAAGTAGAAGGAGTTGTAGAGGAGATAGCTTGTAAAAGGAGTTGTAGATGAGATAGCTTGGGTGGGTGTGTTTGGGTTGAAGCCTTTAATGTGTTTGGGTGGAACAATATTCCGACCCTAACTTGATCCAAAGTATGTATTTCATTTGTGTTTATAATTGTTACCTGAACAATATTAAGACTCGAAACATGTACCATACTTATTTCGTGTTCAGGTCATGTTCAGGTTAGATTGGATGGGTTTTTTTTACACCCCTAATAGCTAATATGAAGCACTCCCTTCCATCCTAGGATTCTAGTCGATCAAATTGAAAAGTAATGAAATTTTCTTTGTTAAAGATCAAATCCTTGTAATTATTGCTTATGATATGATTTCTCAAGATGGAATTAAGCGGACGAGTCATATGATATATTCCTATGCCTCACAATTGGACGATCAACAATAAAAGGTGCAATGTCTCTGGATATGGCCGTTCGATTTTAGAAAATTTGGCATTGTTAGAAAGCTCTGCAAGCCAGTTGCATCCTTTGATCGAATTTTTAATGATTAAATACTTTCCATCAAACCTTTGATAAAAATTAGGTGTCTACATTTGTTAAAAATGAAACGATAAAGAAAACGGAGAAAATAATTAATAAAAGGTTAATATCTGAAAAAATAAACATCATTAATAATATTAACAATAAAAATTATGTAATAGTGGATAAATTAATAGGACTAATAAGATATTTAAGAAAAGACACAAGTAAGGAGAAAGGCAAAGGCCTCAATAACAAAAATGTTAAGAACAAAAATTGGATACCGATTATATATATTTTAAAATCGTTAATTCATGCAAAAAAAAAAATGATTGATCAACAAAAGATATTTAAAAATGCCATCTTAAATTTCGGTCAATCATTTCATTTTATTCTTTGAGGAAATCATTTTTGTTATTAAATTCTGTAGATATTTTCGGAAATCAACGATTTTTTTTACATTAATTAACCCTTTAAATAAACTAATTTTCTTATTTGATCTTTTTGTTATTTATGCCTTTTCCTTTTTCATTATAATTTTTATTATTTTCTTTGACATATGCTATTTAGTCCCACTAAAGTGAAAATTTTGTTTTTTTAATATTGTATTTAGTATTCTTTATTAGTATCTTAGTTAATTTAGTTTTCTTCCATTTTCAATACTTTCATCTGCAATTAAGGGTAAAAGAGATGCTTTTTTCGAAAAATGAGAGGAACATATACTTTTACACCTCAAAAGTTATGACCATTGTGCATGCTAACGAAAAGATAACGGGGGTTAATGATTGTAAAAATGAAAGTTCAAGTTTAATGTGTAATAATTAAAGTTCAGGGGTAAACATACCCTCCTCCCAAAGTTTGCGGACATTTTGGGCAATTTCCTTCTTTATTTGCTTTTAAGGACTTCCAGACATGATGTGTATGCTGCTTTTGACTTGAGAACCTTTGTCCTCACATCTGTATAGAATAATCCAAAACGCAATAGGTGAACTACATATGAAGGAAAAGAAAGAAGTGCTCAGGTCATTCAAATTTCTGGAATCGCAAAGCCCTCTCCAATTAAGACAAAGACCTTTGCAAGAATAATATCTGCAAGTAAGTGGAGGGTGCTATTTGAATGAAGGCCCCACTTTTGACCTCTCTAAGCTCAAAACAAGCAAATCCTGATCCATAGGAGGTGGTGGTTGAAAATTTTGGTTGGTCAAGCTCACACCGAAAGAGAAAGAGAGAAAATAGAAGAAAGATGGTCAAGATGTGCTTTCGTTCCTCGCATCAATTGAGCCGTCCGAGAAATGATATGCATGTCATCATGGGTGGTCGGCCCCATTGTCTGGGCACTATGACATCCTCCCTGCTTTTCAATTGAGAAAATCATGGCGCTTGCTTGGAAAAAAAGATTGATAGACATGATTAGGGTTTCCGTTCAACTTGAATTTGATGCCCAAATGAAATTTGATCAAATTGGGAAATTGTCAATCCAAATTCAAAATTGATGATTCTTGATTTGGTTCGGGTTTTGACCTGTTAACATCATTCTCATACAAAATTAAGAAGTTCGATGCCTGTAATGTACCGTAAAGAAGCAATGTCCACAATATATAAACTTCTACTCAAACTTATCTTTACTTAATATCCCAACTAGCAGATACTGCAGACTCCAAAACATGAAAAATATTCTGATGAGGGAAATCTAACGAAAAATATGATTTGAGTTATCTTGTGAAATATATCTAAATTACTGTAAGATATAGAAAGTTACTTATATTCAGAATCTACACGAGAGATTATTCTACAATGAAGGATCTTTTTCCATTTTGAATGGCTATTTCGTCTGCTAATCGTGAATCACAATCACTGTTCATTTTTCTTAGCTAGCGTGGAGATTTGGTGGAATTTCTAGACTAAAGGTTGCGGTTGAAGGTTCCTTGTGAGTTTGCTTTAATATATAGAGAGACTTTAGGTTGGGGCCGCCCTTGGAGTTCGACTAGAAAACCTAGCTCTGCTTTCTTTTCGAGTCCTCGATAATTGTTAGCGCGACTCTGATGTCGGCCATGAAATCCATCACCACACCAAGTCAATCGTGGTCATATACTTTCCTAGAATCAGCAGGGAGGAATAGCAGGTTTTTGATTGGGATAGTGACATAGATGATACAAGAATTTTGATCAAATATGAATTTGATTCCTACCACGTGGCCTCTAGATCTTTGGTATATGTTTAATTTAGTTCCCAAACTATGTTGTCATTTCATTTATTCAAATCCAATGATTAAATTGAATATGTACCAAAGTTTAGAAATCATATTGAACAAATTAAAAATTCCGAGATTAAATTGTACATTGATTCAAAGTTTATAAATACTATTGAATAAGTTAAAAATTCAAAGACATATTGTATATTAACTCAAAGTTCAACAATCATTTGTGTTATTTTTCCTTCAAGTAGCCCTCAGTGTTCTACAATCAGAGATCCTTCTGATTCACATGCTGCGGAGAGGGAACCATCGGCATCGCATAAATGGGAATACTTAACAAGGGGCGAGTGATTGGGTGATTGCTTGTACCTCTTCTACCTACCTCGTTGAGAAGGATTTGCCGCTTTCTTGGTGATAAAAAAAGTAAAGAATCTCTACTGTTCCTAATACACAACGCATTACAAAGCCCGAAATGCTGATGCCGACGTTCGGGATCAGATCTGTTCAAATTCAAACTAGCAATCGAAGTTACAAGCGAGGCTCTTTCCCTACTAATATGGGGATTCTTCTTTCTCATGCTATTTCTCCCTATTGGTGGCTATAAAATAGCCTAATTTATTGAGTTAGCGAAAATAAGAGAACTAATTATTCAAAATAAAAAAAAAATGTAAAGAGTGAAAGTGGCTATACATTGAAAATGCAAAAATTATGCATTGTCTGGAAATACAAGACTGTTCGTGAAAGAATAACAACCGAAACGTTAATCTGATTTGAACACAAAAGAAGAAGAAATAACAGTTTATGAAATGTTGATTAAAAATCATTAGATTGATTGATCAGTTTAAAGGTACTTATCATCAATAAGGTCTAAGACTCCGTTGATTTTGCAGAAAATGAAAGCTTTGAAAAACATTTTCTTAAAAAGATTGTTTATATCACTTACAAAAAATAAATAAATGAATGGATTTTTTTTATTATCCATAAAAGTTTTTAACGCATGTCAATAATGAATTTTTTTATCGATTAATTATTTCAAGCAAAACAAGTGATCATTTAAAAAATATTTTTTAAATTATTTATTTTTAATGAAACATGCGTAAGAAGTGAAAGTTTTTTAATACCATTTAAATTACTAAATATGTTTCAAACTATATAAGGAGTGAAAATAGTGCAGGCCTAAGAAATTAGGTCAAATCAATCTAATCAAATTTTGCTTGAAGTTCTTAGGTTGAACCCTAGGCTCAGGAAGTATGGTTCGATTTCATTCGGTTCAGTGGAGGTTGGATCCCAGGCTTCCATCAAGTTCCGCCATATTAGCATTGTCAGTAAGAGAACAAGGTAAAATTAGTATTGTCGTACACATCATGCATAGATCGGTCTAATTCTAATCCTTTTGATTAAAGAAAAGTATGACTATTTTACATAAGCCATTAAGGGTGTGTTTGGTAACGATTGTACACTTAGGAACAATTTTGGATCATAAATGATTTTTTATTTATTTTGCTCCCGACAATAATTTCTGAATATTTAAGGTGTTTGATAAATTGTTTCAAATTTTTATTCTGGGAATAGAAATACATTTGGTAAAATTTTTTGATCTTTTGATTCTTTTAATTGTTTATATTTTTTGTTATAATTTTCTTTTTTTTCTTTTTTTCTTTTCTCCCCTTCTCCCTCTAGGCCGCTGCCACCGGTGGTGGCCGATGAGTGGCCAAGCGAGGTTTGGCGAGCTCACTGGAGGCTCGCCTGGCTATCAACAAGGCTTGAGCTCGCCCAGGCGACACCAGGCCGGGCCATCGGCGAGGCTCGGCCTTGCTAGCCGGCGTGAGGCTCGACCTTGCTAAGCTAGGGCGAGGCCTGGCCTTGCTCCGACAGGGTGAGCTCAAGCCTTGCCCAGCCGCTCGCCGGCAGCAGCCTAGGGCCGGTGATGGGGCGGGAGGAGGAAGAGGAAGAAGAAGATAGGGAAGGGAAAAAACAAAAAGAGAGAAAAGAGAGAGAAAAAGAAACTGATTCTTAAAATTGTTCCAAGGAGCGAGAAGTAACTTTTTTTTACTTCTCAATTCTACTCCAAATCTATTTCTCGGAATGAATTTGTTCTCAGAAATAAAAAATTTACTAAATGAATTTCTATTTGAAATCTGCTCCTGGAAACAAAAGAACAAAATTAATTATTCAAAGGAGTGTTAACAATCATGCCCTAAACAATACATCCTTGGTGACGGCGAGCCGACCAGCCAGTCAAGTCCCAGATACGTAGGGACTTTACGCTGCATCCTGGTGACAAGCCCCCTGCATGCATGAGATCGAATTTCCTAAAGTTAGTGATTGTTAAGTTATAGCTATCTCTTAAAAACGGAAAAAAAGACTTGATTAGACAGACATCAATGTATTGACATGAGATCATTAGATTAAAAGGGGCCGAATTTGATTCATCACATTTTCCAAGTCATTTCTCTCGTTAGGCATGGTGTTTTATTTACTATATCATGTCATCGTGTGCTCAATAGCATTGAGACACCTAGTTTTTACGAAGATTTTGAAAAGGTCGACTGAGTTTCACCGTGGTCTCACTTATTTTTAAATTTGATTAGAGAATAAATGAATAGTAATAATCAAGAGTCCTAATTATCAACACTAAATCTGTCCAACTTCAACCATTGATATCACCGTGTCATTTTTTGGGAGAAAATTATCCAATTAATACTAAATCTCTTGTGTGGGTGCCAATTCAATTTTAAACTTTTTAATTTTGCAAAATAAATCATTAGCCCTTGTGAAATTCTAATATAGTATTTTTAACCAATTTTTGACAGAAAGTAAAGGAAAGATAGAAAGTGGAGGAATGATTTATTGTATTTCTGTGTATGTTAATGTACAAGCATAAGACTGTATTTATAGTACAAAATAGAATCAGAAAAATATACAGAAAATATTTTGAGATATTGTCTTCCGAATTTATCTTGCTAAATATTCCGACAATATCTGGTCACGGATGTAGAGTATCAATTAGAATCATATCAAATCCGTTCTCCAATACTCCCCCTCAAGCTAGTGGCCTATATATGTCGAGGACACTTAGTTTGCTCAGTAAATACTTGTGTTGCCTTTGACATAATGGTTTGGTGAAGATGTCAGTTGGTTGTTCTTCAGTTCAAATTCCTTTTGTCATGAGAACTCCTTCTTTGATCTTATCTTGAGTGAAATGGCAATCAACTTCTATGTGTTTCGTCCTTTCATGAAAAACTGGATTTGCTGCCAACTTCAGTGCGGCATCATTGTCACAAAATAATGCAGTTGGCCCATCAACCTGTATTCCAAGATCATGTAACAGCCCTCGTATCTATACAATTTCGCAAGTAGTCTTTGCCATAGCTCGATACTCTGATTCAGCTGATGATAATGATACAGTGGATTGCTTCTTTGTTTTCCATGAGATCAATGAGTTCCCAAATTTAATGCAAAAACCAGTGATAGATCTTCTGGTCATTGAACAAGTAGCATAGTCTGTGTCACAGTAAGCTGTCATCTTCATGTCACAGTTACGAGATAAGAAAATACCAAGTCCTGGGCATCCTTTCAAGTATTTCATAACCTTCAGAGCTGCATTCATATGTGACTGTTTCGGGTTATGCATGAATTGACTGAGTATTTGCACTGCATAACATATGTTGGGTCTTGTCATAGTGAGATATATTAATTTTCCAACAAGTCGCTGATATCCCGATGGGTCTTGGAGTAATGGATTATTGATGTATGATGAAGAATTCTGATCATATTCATGAGTGGTTAATTTGACATTCTGCTCAATTGGGACAACAGCAGGTTTGCAACCAGACAATCTTGCTTCTGAAACAATTTCCAAAATGAACTTTCTCTGACTAAGATTAATTCCTTTGTTAGATCGAGCAATTTCAATCCCAAGAAAGTATTTGGGAGGTCCCAAATCTTTGATGTGAAAAGTGGAATGCAAGTATTCCTTGAACTTTGCAACATGATAGTCATTATTTCCCATGACAAGTATATCATCAACATAAATTAATAGATAAATTGATGATTCTCCTGTAGACCATGTGAATAAAGCATGATCATGCTTAGA
Source organism: Corymbia citriodora subsp. variegata (assembly GCA_014858505.1). Classification (NCBI taxonomy): domain Eukaryota; kingdom Viridiplantae; phylum Streptophyta; class Magnoliopsida; order Myrtales; family Myrtaceae; genus Corymbia; species Corymbia citriodora. The sequence goes on from MU090164.1 coordinate 10,139, forward strand.
GTGATGAAAACCTGCATTGGTTAGTGCAGCTGTGAACTTCGCATACCATTGTCTAGATGCTTGTTTTAGCCCATAAAGGGATTTATGCAGACGACACACCCGTGACTCCCCCTGTCTGCGTAAACTCGGAGGAAGCTCCATATAAATTTCTTCATCTAGATCACCATGAAGAAATGCATTGTGAACATCCATTTGATGTAATGGCCAATTGCGAATAGCTGCAACAGATAAGAAGGAGTAGACCGTAATTTCTTTGGCAATAGGAGAGAAGGTTTCTTGATAATCGAGACCCTCTCTTTGGGTGAACCCTTTAGCAACTAATCTGGCTTTGTAGCATTCAATAGAGCCATCTGCTTTAAATTTGATTTTGTACACCCATTTGCATCCTATAGCTTTCCGATGTGGAGGTAGTGGGACAATGTCCCAGGTGTGGTTTTCCATGAGTGTAGTGAGTTCTGATTCCATGGCATGTTGCCAACGTGGATCATGTGTCGCCTCAGCAAAGGAGGATGGTTCATGTTCTTCTAATATATTGCTAATGCAACATGTATGTTCAGGTGATAGCCGACTAAAGGAAACATATGAGGAGATCGAGTATTGTGTACCTGTTGAACTCATTGTTGAACATATATAGTCCTTGGTCCAGGTAGGTGGACGAATATGTCATTGTAAACGCCGAGGCTGAGCAGGTGATGCTTCTTCTTGTATTGACTATGAAGGACTAGAAATAGTATCTGATGCGGTTGTTGTCGAAGGAGATGGAGATATTTCATCCGCCGTTTCTTCAATGACAGGTGGCATGGGCTCCTCAGTAACTTACATAGAATATTCGGGTGCAAAGAGATACTGTGGTGCGATGGACAAATCTTCATCAGATAAAAAAGGTCGTTGTTTTTCTGAAGAAGTTAGAGTCGGGTCTGAATTCATCAGCTCCTTGAACGGGAAAACATCTTCATGAAAGACAACATCCCTACTGATAAAGAAATCCCTCGTGGAGATATTCATAACCCTATATCCCTTCTGAAGGGTGGAATATCCCATGAAGACACATGCAGTGGCACGGGGGTCCATCTTGTCTCGAGGGCCTACCGTGGTTGCATAACATAAACATCCAAATACTCGGAGATGATCATTAGCTGGCTTTTTGTTATAGATCATCTCAAAAGGAGTCTTGCCATTTAGAATCCGAGTGGGCATACGATTGATCAGATAGGCTGCAGTGATCACACAATCTCTCCAAAAATCTTCAGGAATTGAGGCTTGATACTTCAATGCACGTGCTACTTCTAAAAGATGTCTATGCTTGTGTTCAACAATCCCATTTTGTTGTGGTGTGTAAGAGCAGGAACTTTCATGCAATATTCCATGAGAAGAAAAAAATTCTTTGCAATCGGTAGTGAAAATTCACGACCATTATCTGTACGAATGTGTTGCACAGATTTATTGAATTGATTTCTAATCATGGGAATGAATTTCGATATATTCAAGAAAGCTTGACTCTTTGATTGCATGAGGTACACCCAAGTAGCACGTGAATAATCATCAATGATTGTGAGGAAGAAACGAGATCCATCACGATGAGGGGTATGATAAGGACCCCATATGTCCACATGAAGTAAGGAAAAAATTCTATTTGCCCGAGATGTACTCATTGGAAAAGGTATACGAGATTGTTTAGCTAAAGGACAGACTGGGCAATTTGGGCGAGGAACACTCGCACTATGACCCAATCGTTGATGAAAAATGAGATTTTTATTTTTGGTAATTGCATTACAAGAAATGCTTTTATTTAAAAATTCCAAATCTCCTGGGGAATCAATCCAAAAATATAGCCCTTCTTGAACTTTACCCAAGCCCATCAGATTGCCAGTCGAAAGGTCCTGAAAGAAGCAGTTTTCAGAACCGAATATAGCACGACAAGAATTATCCTCACACACCCTTGATACAGAGAGGATATTGAATTCAAAATCAGGAATATATAGTATATTCCTGAGGATGAATTTTGGACCGAGGTGGACAGTACCAATTTTGGTAACATGAGTAATATTTCCATTGGGAAGTCGTACGGATATGGGAGACTGTGGTTCTCTGATATGAGAAAAAAATTGCTTGTTACAAACTATGTGATCACTAGCCCCTGAGTCGATAATCCATGCATCACTTGAAAAATAACTTTCCTTATATAGAAAAGTACCTGAAAAACTTGCATTGTTATCGCCGGTCTTCAAATGACTCAGAACTTGTATGATGCTTTGATACTGCTCTGGAGTGATCATCTGATGTGCTCCATCAAATTTTTGTGTGGAGACTTGATAGGCAGTAGATTCCTGTTTGTTTCTGTCAGTGGGCTTTCCATGCAATTTCCAGCACGTTTCTATGGTATGGTGTGGACGTTTGCAGTATTCACAATATTTATTTTTAATTTTAGAATTCTGTCCACTAACCTTTCCAGATGACGTGGCATGTTTTGGGCCGTAGGATCATTTATAATAGCCGCCCAATTCATTTAATCTGGGACCATCAGATCTGTCATGTGCATCCCAACCGTTCAATGGCATTCGTGCATCCCAACCGTCAGATTTGGCTCTTGTATCCCAGCCGTTCGATCGTCCCCGCGCGTCTCCACCGTTGGATCCTCCATGCACATCCCAGCCGTCCATCCTAGGGTTGCCTTCTCTTTTGGATGCTGCAGCCAAGGAAGACTTTTCTCCAGATTTGGCTTCCTTCTTCTCTCCTGAAGCCATGCTAGAGGAGAAAATCGCCAAGCTGGTTCCATCTCTTGCTCGAACGTGCTTGACCGCGGCTAATTTTTGACTCTCCTCTTGCACGGCTAGTTGGTAGATTCGTCCAAGCGATGGCAGAGGATCCATCGCAAGGATTTGCGAACGGAACGGTGAGTACGATTCGTTTAGGGTTAGCAAAAACCTCGTCGCTTTTTCCCTTTCCTTCATTTCCTTGTACTGTTTTAGCATGTTTTCGGGTCCTTCGAGCCGCTCTTAAGCAGCTTCAAGCTCATTCCATAGAGCTGATAGTCGATTGAAGCAGGCGGTCAAACTGAGATTTTCTTGCTTGAGTTCTGAAATTACTTGTGTGATTGTGTACAGTTTCACCCGATCAAGTCGGCTGTACATTTCTTGAATATTTTCCCAAAAACGTTGGGAGTCTTCGGTTGGTGGAAGCCCAGCAGCGACTTCAGGCGACAAACAGTTGCCAATCCACGTTCGAACAAGTTGATTGCACTTTCGCCAGAGCCTTTGGAGCCGCTCTTCAACCGGAAAAGGGATTGTGCCGTCAAGAAATCCCTCTTTGTCCTTTGTAACGAGGGCTCGCCGAAGCTCCCGAGCCCACGTAGTGTAATTCTTTGGTCCGGTGAGCTGTAGGTGTATAAGCCGGAGCTCCGGTCCATCGTTTGGTGATGTGTAGAGAGCATCGCCTGGTTCGGGGCGGCCGCCGTCGGTGACTGGAAAGGCAAACAGCAAGAATCCAGGCGGAGGTGTCGAGTTGAAACCGGGCGGAGGTGCCCGGTAGGGATTTCCAAGTTGACCCGACCCATGCCTGGTTGGATGACCCGGATTTGCCCGGCCCGCCTCCTCATTTGGGTCAGAATTTGGAGATGAATGGGCCTGCTTGTTCCTGTTGGGCTGGGCACCAAATCCAGCGATGTTCTCATCTTCAGCGGGCCCATATGGGTATTGGACCCACGCCCCTTGCCCACCAGCCCATTGGCCTTGAAGGGGATACCATTGGACTTGGGGCCACTGACTTGGGCCAGGGACGTAGGTTGGCCCATGAGCAACACCAATTGGATTTTGGCCAGATGAGGAATCAGAGACTTGTTCTTGAGTCTGAATTTTGGCTGAAGGTGAAACAGGGGTTGAATTGTCTGCCATGATAAATTCCTATTCGGTTTGCTGGTGTGTTTTGCAGGGTAGGGATTTTGCAACAACACTAACTCAGAGAAACGTAGGCAATTTAGTGAATGCGGAAGCTAGGTTTAGAAAGACTGCTCTGATACCATGACAAAAAGTAAAGGGAAGATAGAAAGTGGAGGGATGATTTATTGTATTTATGTGTATGTCAATGTACAAGCATAAGACTGTATTTATACTACAAAATAGAATCAGAAAAATATACAGAAAATATTTTGAGATATTGTCTTCCGAATTTATCTTGCTAAATATTCCGACAATATCTGGTCACGGATGTAGAGTATCAATTAGAATCATATCAAATCCGTTCTCTAATAAAAACAGATCTGGGAGAGGGAAAGAGGAACAGAGAGCCCGAGATCGGGAGAGAGAACAAAAGAAAAGGAGAGTGAAATCGAGACGGCTGACTGAGAAAGAGAAACCGGGAGAGAGGAGGGAGAGATAGCCCGAAAGAAAAAACCAAGACAAAGGGGAGGCTCGAGTGGAACAAGAGAGGAGCTCCCGCAGCCACCGCGCCTTGACCGCGGCCGACGAGCCGCCGACGCGTTCTCTTCCTCTTCGCCAAAGCTCCCAGATTCGAGAGAGAAGAATCCGGAGAGGAGGCTCGAGTGGGGAGATTAGAGTCTGAGCAAAGTAGCAACTGAGGGAGAGCGAGAGAACTTCAGCTGACGCCTTGGCCGCGCACAAGCTTTGCCCGACAGCCCTTCAGTCGGCGCCCTAAAACTGTACCTGGTAGGCCCTTCTTTGTGTTATGCTTTCACCTTGTTCGCATACACCGGGCTGGAGTTCGCGGCCGTTCGGCTCACACGAACTTCGGCCCCACTGGTTCCCCGTTGAGTTGGTCCGTGTTCTAGCTTGCTTTGTCGAGAGTCCCCGCCCAAGTTCGAGTCCCTAATACACTGATAATCACTCTTTTCCATAGCGTACATTAGGTGTTCGACAAAATGTCCCAAAGAGATTCGAAAAATCAGTTTGCATTTTCAACTTGGGATCGATCCATGTTTGCGTCCATGGCTGCCAAATCATGCTTGTTGTTTGTATGGTTATTGTGTCTTGGCGTGGTCTTCGCGAAATAATCGTGCGTCATCGGGAGAGCGAGTGTTTTCTTTGTTTCGACGAACGGATTATCGGTTGCCGGAATAGGTGGCCAGATTTAGTCGACGCCGGTCGGAGTGAGTGACTAACGCATGGGGGCAGTTCAGCAATTGCGGGAAGAAGTATGGTTCGGTAAAAATAAAAATAAAAAAGGAAAGAAATAAGAAGTTGCAGAAGGGAAGATGGGGAAGCGTCGGGTGTGCATGGGGTGCATGGGGGGAAGAAACCTGTAGGGAAGAAGACCAAAAACAAAAAAAAAAATTAAAGAAAAAAAAAAGGGAAAAAGGGAAAAAAGGAATAAAAAATATAAAAAAAATCAGAAAAACAAAGAAAAAGGCCGGATAGAAATAGGGGGCAAGGAGATGGGCTTCACCGTGGGCCCGCTTCCATTGGGCTGAATTTGTCACTAGTTGGGTTTTTCAGCTGGGCTAAAAAAAGAGGAATCAAGATTGGGCTTTTTAAGAAAAAATCCGTGTGGGCCTTTTTGTTTTTTTGAGTGGGCTTAGGGCCAGCTAGACTTATTTTTAGCCCAGCCCGGACCGATAGGGTCCGGGTTGGTTTAGTTCGGGCCGGGTTTCCCGACCTGGTCCAAATTACTTTTTTAATAAATAAAAAAAATCGAATGTTTTCAAAAATTCCAAAAAAATAGAAAAATTTAGAAAATTCTAAAAAATTGTTTTTAATTTCGGAAAATTCGGAAAATATTAAAAATTATTAAAAATTAAAAAATATAAAAATATATTAAAAATTTAGAAAAATTCAGAAAAATCAGAAAAATTGCAAAAAGTCAGAAAACCCTTTAAAAAGTAAAAAGACCAAAATTGAATAAGCCTTTAGGACTTTACAATAAGTCTTTGTTTTATGTTATATTCTTGCACATTATTTTGTCGTAATTTTTAGGTATTATTTCTTTACCTTAGAACAGTTAGAACGGACCTTAGATTTTTTGAATAGGTTGCCATGACATTTTAAAACACACAATTAAGTTAGGTATCGAAAAAGCGTTAGTCGCATGATTAACGTAATCAAAGTTCTTGACCCTAGATTTTCTGATTGCGTAAAAAGTGAGACACGTTCCCATGTCTTGTTTGGTTCCTAGTCGACCTCAATAGACTAGTGGTGACTCCCTACTTGGAAACTTTCGTGAATATCCCAACGTCGCGCGGGGTATGGGTTTGGGAGAGTCCAAGTTAATTAAAGGCCGCCGGCTTGAAATTAACAATACCCCTAAACCCATGATTTTTCAGAAATTTTAGGTTGCGACACATTTGCAAGTGACTTGCACGATATTTGCACATGACTTGCACTGCATTAGCATACGGGAAAGGGTATTGAATTAATATCGCAAATCACTTCACAAAGCTCCGAAGTCAAAGACTTTTGCTATGCAATCAATAACCAAGATGATATTCATGGACTTTACATCACGGTGAATTATCGGAGTGGAAGTTGCGGAGGTCAAATATAATAGTGCTCTTGCTGTTTTCGAGGCAATTCTCAACCGTGTATTCTTGGACATGTTGGGGAACTTACTTGAATTGTGGGTGTGATCAAAGAGAGTTCCATTGCTCACAAATTCATATACTAACAAAGGGAATTCTATTTTCAATGCAACTTAATAACTTGACTACATTCTTATGATTGATTTGTGAGAGTATGATAACTTTATTGATAAACTGCTCTATTGGGTTGTCATCCACTCGCTGAGATTTCTTAATCGCAGCTCTTGTATTATTTGGCAAGATCCCTTTGTAAACCATGTCGAATCCTCCTTGGCCAACAATATGCCTTCTATCATAATTTTTGGTCACATTCTCTAACTCTGTAGAAAGGAATTTTTGGTAATAACACATTCTTGTAATTCCTGTTGCAAAAGCAGGCCCCCATTTTTCTTGAAGTACTGTCATTTTAGCTTAATGAGTTTCATTTTCTTGAAAATTAAATAAGAAAAATCGGCACTGAATAGCAGCACTATTACACCCACTCCAACACCTGTGTTGAACAACAAAATGTATAGAGAAAGAAATAATGAAGTAAGTTACATATGAGAGGAAATGCTGAAATGGGGCCTAGCACATGACTTGCACGGCATTTGCACGAGACTTGCACGATATTTGCACATGACTTGCACTACATTCGTATGCGGGAAAGGGTATTGAATTAATATTACAAATCACTTCGCAAAACTCCGAAGTTGCGGACTTTTGCTATGCAACCAACATCCAAGAGAATATTCATGGACTTTACATCACGATAAATTATTAGAGTGGAAGCTGCGAAGAGCAAATATGATAGCGCTCTCGCAGTTTCTAAGGCAATTCTCAACTGTGTATCCCTGGACATGTTGGGGAACATATTTGGATTGTGGATGTGATCAAAGAGAGTTCTATTACTCACAAATTCATATACTAATAGAGAGACTTCTATTTCCAAAGAGCAACTTAATAACTTCACCACATTTCTGTGATTGATTTGTGAGAGCACGATAACTTCATTGATAAATTGCTTTATTGGGCTCTTATCCACTTGCCGGGATTTCTTAATTGCAGCTCTCATATTATTTGGCAAAAGCCCTTTGTAAACCGTGTCGAATCCTCTTCAATCAATGATATGCCTCCTATCATAATTTTTGGTCGCCTTTTCTAGTTATGTAGAACTGAAGATTTTCAAGGCATTTGTGGTAATGCCATGTTCTTGTAATTACTCCCGCAAAAACAGGACCCCATTTTTCTTGAAGTACTGTCGTTTTAGTCTGATGAGTTTCATTTTCTTGAAAATTAAATACGAAAAATCTGCACTGAATAGCAACATTGTTAGGCTCACTCCAACACTCGTTTGAAACAATAAATTTTTTAGAATACATGATATCAATGGACAGAGAAAGAAATGTTGAAGTAACTTACATATGAGAGGAAATGCAGAAGTGGGAACTAGTACATGACTAGTATGGCATTTTCACGTGACTTGCACGATGTTTGCACATGACTTACATGACATTCGCATGTGGGAGAGGATATTGAATTAATTTTCAAATCACTTTGCAAAGCTTCCAAATTGGAAACTTTTGCTGTTCAATCAACATCCAAGAGGATGTTCATGGACTTTACATCACAGTGAATTATCAGAGCGGAAGCTGTGGAGAGCAAATATGATAACGCTCCTGTAGTTTTTCGGCCAATTCTCAATCGTGTATCCTAGGACATATTGGGCATAATAGTGTTGCTATTCGGTGCTGGCTTTTCGTATTTAGTTTTTAAGAAAATGAAACTCATCAGGCTAAAACGACAGTACTTCAAGAAAAATGGAGGCCTGTTTTTGTAGCAGCAATTACGAGAACATGGTATTACCACAAATGCCTTAAAATCTTCATATCTATAGAGATAGAGAAGGCCACCAAAAATTATAACAGAAGCCATATTGTTGGCCGAGGAGGATTCGACACGGTTTTACAAAGGGATTTTGCCAAATAATATGAGAGGTGCGATTAGGAAGTCCCGGTGAGTGGATGAGAGCCAAATAGAGTAGCTTGTCAATGAAGTTATCGTGCTATCGTAAATCAATCACACGAATGTTGTCGAGTTATTAGGTTGCTGCTCGGAAACAGAAGTCCTTTTGTTAGTATATGAATTTGCGAAAAATGGAACTCTCTTTGATCGCATCCACAATCCAAGTAAGTCCCCCAACGCGTCCCGGGATGCACGGTTGAGAATTGCCTAGGAAACTGCGGGAGCGCGCGCTGTCATATTTGCACTCCACAGCTCCCGCTCCGATAATCCACCGTGATGTGAAGTCCATGAACATCCTCTTGGATGTCGATAGCATAGCAAAAGTCTCCGACTTCGGAATTTTGCAATGTGAATTCAGTAACCTCTCCCGCATGCCAGCGTAGTGTAAGTCACGCGCAAACATCGTGCAAGCCACGTGCAAATGCCGTGCAAGTCACGTGCTCGTTCCCATTTCGACATTTCCTCTCGTATGTGACTTACTTCAGCATTCTTTCTCTAGACATCGATATCATGTATTCTAAAAAGTTTATTGTTTCACACAGGTGTTGGAGTGGGCGTGATAGCGTTGTTATTCAGTGCGGGGTTTTCGTATTTAGTTTTCAGGAAAATGAAACTCATCAGGCCAAAACGACAGTATTTCAAGAAAAATGGGGGGTTGTTTTAGCTGCAGCAATTACAAGAACGTGGCATTACCAAAAATGCCTTGAAAATGTTCAGCTCTAAAGAGCTAGAGAAGGCGACCAAAAATTATGACAGAAGCCATGTTGTTGGCGGGAGGATTCGGCACGGTTTACAATGGGATCTTGCCGAATAATAGGAGAGCTGCGATTAAGAAGTCCCAGCGACTGGATGAGAGCCAAATAGAGCAGTTTATCAATGAAGTTGTCGTGCTCTCACAAATTAATCGCGGGAATGTGGTCAAGTCATTAGGTCGCTATTTGGGAACAGAAGTCTCTGTGTTAGTATATGAATTTGTAAGCAGCTGAACTCTCTCTGATCACATTCACAATCCAAGTAAGTTCCCCAACATGTCCTGGGATACTCGATTTGAGAATTGCCTCGGAAACCGCGGGAGCGCTATGATGTTTGCACTCCGTAGCTTCCACTTCGATAATTCACCGTGATGTAAAGTCCATGGACATACCCTTGGATGTTGACTTCATAGCAAAAGTCCCCGACTTCGGAGTTTTGCGAAGGGATTTGCAATCATAAATGAATACCCTCTCCGGCATGCGGATGTACTGCAAGTCACGTGCAAACGCCGTGCAAGTCAGGTGCAAAAGCTGTGCAAGTCACGTGCTAGTTCCGACTTTGGCATTTCCTCTCGTGTGTAACTTACTCCGGCATTTCTTTCTCTACACATTGATATCGTGTATTTTAAATTAAAAAAAAGTCTCACACGGGCGTTGGAGTGGGCGCAACAGTGCTGCCATTCGGTGTAGGGTTTTCGTATTTAGTTTTCAGGAAAATGAAACTCATCAGGCTAAAACGACAGTACTTCAAGAAACTTGTGGGGCTGTTTTTGCTGCAGCAATTTCAAGAACGTGGCATTACCAAAAATGCCTTGAAAATGTTCAGCTCTAAAGAGCTAGAGAAGGCGACCAAAAATTATGACAGAAGGCATATCGTTGGCGGGAGGATTCGGCACGGTTTACAAAGGGATCTTGCCGAATAATAGGAGAGCTGCGATTAAGAAGTCCCGTCGACTGGATGAGAGACAAATAGAGCAGTTTAAAAATGAAGTTGTCGTGCTCTCACAAATCAATCGCAGGAATGTGGTCAAGTCATTAGGTCGCTGTTTGGGAACAGAAGTCCCTGTGTTAGTATATGAATTTGTGAGTAGCTGAACTCTCTCTGATCACATTCACAATCCAAGTAAGTTCTCCAACATGTCTTGGGATACTCGGTTTGAGAATTGCCTAGGAAACTGCAGGAGCGCTATGATGTTTGCACTCCGCAGCTTCCACTCCGATAATTCACCGTGATGTAAAGTCCACGGACATCCCCTTGGATGTTGAGTTCACAGCAAAAGTCCCCGACTTCGGAGATCTACGAAGGAATTTGCAATCTCAAATGAATACCCTCTCCGGCATGCAGATGTAGTGCAAGTCACGTGCAAACGCCGTGCAAGTCACGTGCTAGTTCCGACTTCGGCATTTCCTCTCGTGTGTAACTTACTCCGGCATTTCTTTCTTTAAACATTGATATCGTGTATTTTAAATTAAAAAAAAATCTCACACGGGTGTTGGAGTGGGCGCAACAGTGCTGCCATTCGGTGTAGGTTTTTCGTATTTAGTTTTCAAGAAAATGAAACTCTTCGGGCTAAAACTACAGTACTTCAAGAAAAATGGGGGGCTGTTTTTGCGACGGCAATTACAAGAGCGTGGCATTACCACAAATGCCTTGAAAATATTCGGTTCTACAGAGATAGAGAAGGCCACCAAAAATTATGGTAGAAGCCACATCGTTGACCGAGGAGGATTCGGCACAGTTTTACAAAGGGATCTTGCCAAATAATACGAGAGGTGCGATTAGGAAGTCTCGGCGAGTGGTTGAGAGCCAAATAGAGCAGTTTGTCAACGAAGTTATCATGCTCTCGCAAATCAATCACGGGAATGTTGTCGAGTTATTAGGTTGTTGTTCGGAAACAGAAGTCCCTTTGTTAGTATATGAATTTGCGAACAATGGAACTCTCTTTGATTGCATCCACAATCCAAGTAAGTCCCCCAACGCGTCCCGGGATGCACGGTTGAGAATTGCCTAGGCAACTGCGGGAGCGCGCGCTGTCATATTTGCACTCCGCAGCTCCCGCTCCGATAATTCACCGTGATGTGAAGTCCATGAACATCCTCTTGGGTGTCGATTGCATAGCAAAAGTCTCCGACTTCGGAACTTTGCAATGTGAATACGGTAACCTCTCCCGCATGCGAGCGTAGTGTAAGTCACGCGCAAACATCGTGCAAGCCACGTGCAAATGCCGTGCAAGTCACGTGCTTGTTCCCATTTCGACATTTCCTCTCATATGTGACTTACTTCACCATTCTTTCTCTATACATCGATATCATGTATTCTAAAAAGTTTATTGTTTCTCACAGGTGTTGGAGTGGGCGTGATAGCGTTGTTATTCAGTGCGGGGTTTTCCTATTTAGTTTTCAGGAAAATGAAACTCATCAGGCCAAAACGACAGTATTTCAAGCAAAATGGGGGGCTGTTTTTGCTGCAGCAATTACAAGAACGAGCCATTACCAAAAATGCGTTCAAATTTGTTCAGCTCTAAAGAGCTAGAGAAGGCGACCAAAAATTATGACAGAAGGCATATCGTTGGCGGGAGGATTCGGCACGGTTTACAAAAGGATCTTGTCGAAAAATAGGAGAGCTGCGATTAAGAAGTCCCGGTGACTGGATGAGAGCCAAATAGAGCAGTTTATCAATGAAGTTGTCATGCTCTCACAAATCAATCGGACGAATGTGGTCAAGTCATTAGGTCACTGTTTGGGAACAGAAGTCCCTGTGTTAGTATATGCATTTGTGAGGTGCTGAACTCTCTCTGATCGCATTCACAATCCAAGTAAGTTCCCCAACATGTCCAGGGATACTCGGTTTGAGAATTGCCTCGGAAACTGCGGGAGCGCTATGATGTTTGCACTCCGCAGCTTCCACTCCGATAATTCACGGTGATGTAAAGTCCACAGACATCCCTTTGGATGTTGACTTCATAGCGAAAGTCCCCGTCTTCAGAGCTCTGCGAAGGGATTTGCAATCTCAAATGAATACCCTCTCCAGCATGCCGATGTAGTGCAAGTCACGTGCAAACATCATGGAAGTCACGTGCAAGTCACGTGCAAAAGCCGTGCAAGTCACGTGCTAGTTCCGACTTCGATATTTCCTCTCGTGTGTAACTTACTCCGGCATTTCTTCCTCTAAACATTGATATCGTGTATTTTAAATTAAAAAAAATCACACACGGGTGTTGGAGTGGGCGCAACAGTGCTGCCATTCGGTATAGGTTTTTCGTATTTAGTTTTCAAGAAAATGAAACACTTCGGGCTAAAACTACAGTACTTCAAGAAAAATGGGGGCCTGTTTTTGCGACGGCAATTACAAGAGCGTGGCATTACCACAAATGCCTTCAAAATATTCGATTTTACAGAGATAGAGAAGGCCGCCAAAAATTATGGTAGAAGCCACATCGTTGGCCGAGGAGGATTCCGCACGGTTTTACAAAGGGATCTTGCCAAATAACACGAGAGGTGCGATTAGGAAGTCCCGGCGAGTGGATGAGAGCCAAATAGAGCAGTTTGTCAATGAAGTTATCGTGCTCTCGCAAATAAATCACAGGAATGTTGTCGAGTTATTAGGTTGCTGTACGGAAATAGAAGTCCCTTTGTTAGTATATGAATTTGCGAACAATGGAACTCTCTTTGATCGCATCCACAATCCAAGTAAGTCCCCCAAGCATCCCGAGATGCACGGCTGAGAATTGCCTAGGAAACTGCGGGAGCGCGCGTTGTCATATTTGCACTCCGCAGCTCCCGCTCCGATAATTCACCGTGATGTGAAGTCCATGAACATCCTCTTGGATGTCCATTGCATAGCAAAACTCTCCGACTTCGGAACTTTACAATGTGAATTCGGTAACCTCTCCCGCATGTGAGCGTAGTGTAAGTCACGCGCAAACATCGTGCAAGCCATGTGCAAATGCTGGGCAAGCCACGTGCAAATACCGTGCAAGTCACGTGCTCGTTCCCATTTCGACATTTCCTCTCGTATGTGACTTACTTCAGCATTCTTTCTCTATACAGCGATATCATATATTCTAAAAATTTTATTGTTTCACACAGGTGTTGGAGTGGGCGTGATAGCGTTGTTATTCAGTGCGGGGTTTTCGTATTTAGTTTTCAGGAAAATGAAACTCATCAGGTTAAAACGACAGTACTTCAAGAAAAATGGGGGGCTGTTTTTACTGCAGCAATTACAAGAACGTGGCATTACCAAAAATGCCTTGAAAATGTTCAATTCTAAACAGCTAGAGAAGGCGACCAAAAATTACGACAGAAGGCATATTGTTGGCGGGAGGATTCGGCACGGTTTTACAAAGGGATCTTGCCAAATAATACGAGAAGTGCAATTAGGAAGTCCCGACGAGTGGATGAGAGCCAAATAGAGCAGTTTGTCAACGAAGTTATCGTGCTCTCGCAAATCAATCACAGGAATGTTGTCGAGTTATTAGGTTGCTGTTCGGAAACAGAAGTCCCTTTGTTAGTATATGAATTTGCAAACAATGGAACTCTTTTTGATCACATCTACAATCCAAGTAAGTCCCCCAATGCGTCCCGGGATGCACGGTTGAGAATTGCCCAGGAAACAGCGGGAGCGCGCGTTGTCATATTTGCAGTCCGCAGCTCCCACTCCGCTAATTCACCGTGATGTGAAGTCCATGAACATCCTCTTGGATGTCGATTGCATAGCAAAAGTCTCCGACCCGGAACTTTGCAATGTGAATTCGGTAACCTCTCCCACATGCGAGCGTAGTGTAAGTCACACGCAAACATCATGCAAGCCACGTGGAAATGCCGTGCAAGTCACGTGCTCGTTCCCATTTCGACATTTCCTCTCGTATGTGACTTACTTCAGCATTCTTTCTCTATACATCGATATCATGTATTCTAAAAAGTTTATTGTTTGACACAGGTGTTGGAGTGGGCGTGATAGCGTTGTTATTCAGGGCGGGGTTTTCGTATTTAGTTATCAGGAAAATGAAACTCATCAGGCTAAAACGACAGTACTTCAAGAAAAATGGGGGGTTGTTTTCGCTGCAGCAATTACAAGAACGTGGCATTACCAAAAATGCCTTGAAAATGTTCAGCTCTAAAGAGCTAGAGAAGGCAACCAAAAATTATGACAGAAGGCATATCGTTGGCGGGAGGATTCGGCACGGTTTGCAAAGGGATCTCGCCGAATAATAGGAGAGCTGCGATTAAGAAGTCCCGGCGACTAGATGAGAGCCAAATCGAGCAGTTTATCAATGAAGTTGTCGTGCTCTCACAAATCAATCGCATGAATGTGGTCAAGTCATTAGGTCGCTGTTTGGGAACAGAAGTCCCTGTGTTAGTATATGAATTTGTGAGCAGCTGAACTCTCTCTGATCGCATTCACAATCCAAGTAAGTTCCCCAACATGTCCTGGGATACTCGGTTTGAGAATTGCCTCAGAAACTGCGGGAGCGCTATGATGTTTGCACTCCGCAGCTTCCACTCCGATAATTCACCGTGATGTAAAGTCCACGGACATCCCCTTGGATGTTGACTTCACAGCAAAAGTCCCCGACTTCGGAGCTCTGCGAAGGGATTTGCAATCTTAAATGAATACCCTCTCCAGCATGCGGATGTAGTGCAAGTCACGTGCAAACATCGTGCAAGTCACGTGCAAACGCCGTGCAAGTCACGTGCAAACGCCGTGCAAGTCACATGCTAGTCCAGACTTCGGCATTTCCTCTCGTGTGTAACTTACTCCGGCATTTCTTTCTCTAAACATTGATATCGTGTATTTTAAATTAAAAAAAAATCTCACACGGGTGTTGGAGCGGGCGCAACAATACTGCCATTCGGTGTAGGTTTTTCGTATTTAGTTTTGAAGAAAATGAAACTCTTCGGGCTAAAACTACAGTACTTCAAGAAAAATGGGGGCCTGTTTTTGCGACAGCAATCACAAGAGCATGGCATTACCACAAATATCTTGAAAATATTCGGTTCTACAGAGATAGAGAAGGCCACCAAAAATTATGGTAGAAGCCACATCGTTGGCCGAGGAGGATTCGACACGGTTTTACAAAGGGATCTTGTTAAATAATACGAGAGGTGCGATTAGGAAGTCCCGGCGAGTGGATGAGAGCCAAATAGAGCAGTTTGTCAACGAAGTAATCGTGCTCTCGCAAGTCTATCACAGGAATGTTGTCGAGTTATTACCCTTTGTTAGTATATGAATTTGCGAACAATGTAACTCTCTTTGATCGCATCCACAATCCAAGTAAGTCCACCAACGCGTCCCGGGATGCACGGTTGAGAATAGCCTAGGAAACTGCGGGAGCACGCGCTGTCATATTTGCACTCCGCAGATCCCGCTCCGATAATTCACCGTGATGTGAAGTCCATGAACATCCTCTTGGATGTCCATTGCATAGCAAAAGTCTCCGACTTCAGAACTTTGCAATGTGAATTCGGTAACCTCATCCGCATGCGAGCGTAGTGTAAGTCACGCGCAAACATCGTGCAAGCCACGTGCAAATGCCGTGCAAATGCCGTGCAAGTCACGTGCTCGTTCCCATTTCGACATTTCCTCTCGTATATGACTTACTTCAGCATTCTTTCTCTATACATCGATATCATGTATTCTAAAAAGTTTATTGTTTCACACAGGTGTTGGAATGGGCGTGATAACGTTGTTATTCAGTGCGGGGTTTTCGTATTTACTTTTCAGAAAAATGAATCTCATCAGGCTAAAACGACAGTACTTCAAGAAAAATGGGGGGCTGTTTTTGCTGCACCAATTACAAGAACGTGGCATTACCAAAAATGCCTTGAAAATGTTCAGCTCTAAAGAGCTAGAGAAGGCGACAAAAAATTATGATAGAAGGCATATCGTTGGCGGGAGGATTCGGCACGGTTTACAAAGGGATCTTGCCGAATAATAGGAAAGCTGCGATTAAGAAGTCCCGGCGACTGGATGAGAGCCAAATAGAGCAGTTTATCAATGAAGTTGTCGTGCTCTCACAAATCAATCGCAGGAATGTGGTCAAGTCATTAGGTCGCTCTTTGGGAACAGAAGTCCCTGTGTTAGTATATGAATTTGTGAGCAGCTGAACTCTCTCTGATCGCATTCACAATCCAAGTAAGTTCCCCAACATGTCCTGGGATACTCGGTTTGAGAATTGCCTCAGAAACTGCGGGAGCGCTATGATGTTTGCACTCCGCAGCTTCCACTCCGATAATTCACCGTGATGTAAAGTCCACGGACATCCCCTTGGATGTTGACTTCACAGCAAAAGTCCCCGACTTCGGAGCTCTGCGAAGGGATTTGCAATCTTAAATGAATACCCTCTCCGACATGCGGATGTAGTGCAAGTCACGTGCAAACATCGTGCAAGTCACATGCAAACGCCGTGCAAGTCACGTGCAAAAGCCATGCAAGTCACGTGCTAGTCCAGACTTTGGCATTTCCTCTCGTGTGTAACTTACTCCGGCATTTCTTTCTCTAAACATTGATATCGTGTATTTTAAATTAAAAAAACATCTCACACGGGTGTTGGAGCGGGCGCAACAGTACTGCCATTCGGTGTAGGTTTTTCGTATTTAGTTTTGAAGAAAATGAAACTCTTCGGGCTAAAACTACAGTACTTCAAGAAAAATGGGGGCCTGATTTTGCAACAGCAATCACAAGAGCATAGCATTACCACAAATATCTTGAAAATATTCGGTTCTACAGAGATAGAGAAGGCCACCAAAAATTATGGTAGAAGCCACATCGTTGGCCGAGGAGGATTCGGCACGGTTTTACAAAGGGATCTTGCTAAATAATACGAGAGGTGCGATTAGGAAGTCCCGGCGAGTGGATGAGAGCCAAATAGAGCAGTTTGTCAACGAAGTAATCGTGCTCTCGCAAGTCTATCACAGGAATGTTGTCGAGTTATTAGGTTACTGTTTGGAAACAGAAGTCCCTTTGTTAGTATATGAATTTGCGAACAATGTAACTCTCTTTGATCGCATCCACAATCCAAGTAAGTCCACCAACGCGTCCCTGGATGCACAGTTGAGAATAGCCTAGGAAACTGCGGGAGCACGCGCTGTCATATTTGCACTCCGCAGATCCCGCTCCGATAATTCACCGTGATGTGAAGTCCATGAACATCCTCTTGGATGTCCATTGCATAGCAAAAGTCTCCGACTTCGGAACTTTGCAATGTGAATTCGGTAACCTCATCCGCATGCGAGCGTAGTGTAAGTCACGCGCAAACATCGTGCAAGCCACGTGCAAATGCCGTGCAAGTCACGTGCTCGTTCCCATTTCGACATTTCCTCTCGTATATGACTTACTTAAGCATTCTTTCTCTATACATCGATATCATGTATTCTAAAAAGTTTATTGTTTCACACAGGTGTTGGAGTGGGCGTCATAGCGTTGTTATTCAGTGCGGGGTTTTCGTATTTACTTTTCAGAAAAATGAAACTCATCAGGCTAAAACGACAGTACTTCAAGAAAAATGGGGGGCTGTTTTTGCTGCACCAATTACAAGAACGTGGCATTACCAAAAATGCCTTGAAAATGTTCAACTCTAAAGAGCTAGAGAAGGCGACCAAAAATTATGACAGAAGGCATATCGTTGGCGGGAGGATTCGGCACGGTTTACAAAAGGATCTTGCCGAATAATAGGAGAGCTGCGATTAAGAAGTCCCCGCAACTGGATGAGAGCCCAATAGAGCAGTTTATCAATGAAGTTTTCGTGCTCTCACAAATCAATCGCAAGAATGTGGTCAAGTCATTAGGTCGCTGTTTGGGAACAGAAGTCCCTGTGCTAGGATATGAATTTGTGAGCAACTGAACTCTCTCTGATCGCATTCACAATCCAAGTAAGTTCCCCAACATGTCCTGGGAAACTCGGTTTGAGAATTGCCTCGGAAACTGCGGGAGCACTATGATGTTTGCACTCCGCAGCTTCCACTCCGATAATTCACCGTGATGTAAAGTCCACGGACATCCCCTTGGATGCTGACTTCACAGCAAAAATCCCCACTTCGGAGCTCTGCGAAGGGATTTGCAATCTTTACTGAATACCCTCTCCGGCATGCGGATGTAGTGCAAGTCACGTGCAAACATCGTGCAAGTCACGTGCAAACACCGTGCAAGTCACGTGCAAAAGCCGTGCAAGTCACGTGCTAGTTCCGACTTCGGCATTTCCTCTCGTGTGTAACTTACTTCGGCATTTCTTTCTCTAAACATTGATATCATGTATTTTAAATTAAAAAAAAATCTCACACGGGTGTTGTAGTGGGCGCAACAGTGCTGCCATTCAGTGTAGTTTTTTCGTATTTAGTTTTCAAGAAAATGAAACTCTTCGGGCTAAAACTACAGTACTTCAAGAAAAATGGGGGCCTGTTTTTGCGACGGCTATCACAAGAGCGTGGCATTACCACAAATGCCTTGAAAATATTCGGTTCTACAGAGATAGAGAAGGCCACCAAAAATTATGGTAGAAGCCACATCGTTGGCCGAGGAGGATTCGGCACGGTTTTACAAAGGGATCTTGCTAAATAATACGAGAGGTGCGATTAGGAAGTCCCGGCGACTGGATGAGAGCCAAATAGAGCAGTTTGTCAACGAAGTTATCGTGCTCTCGTAAATCTATCACAGGAATGTTGTCGAGTTATTAGATTGCTGTTCGGAAACAAAAGTCCCTTTGTTAGTATATGAATTTGTGAACAATGTAACTCTCTTTGATCGCATCCACAATCCAAGTAAGTCCCTCACTGCGTCCCGGGATGCACTGTTGAGAACAGCCTAGGAAACTGCGGGAGCGCGGGCTGTCATATTTGCACTCCGCAGCTCCCGCTCCGATAATTCACCGTGATGTGAAGTCCATGAACATCCTCTTGCATGTTGATTGCGTAGCAAAAGTCTCCGACTTCGGAACTTTGCAATGTGAATTCGGTAACCTCTCCCGCATGTTAGCGTAGTGTAAGCCACGTGCAAATGCCGTGCAAGTCACGTCCTCGTTCCCATTTCTACATTTCCTCTCGTATGTGACTTACTTCAGCATTCTTTCTCTATACATCGATATCATGTATTCTAAAAAGTTTATTGTTTCACATAGGTGTTGGAGTGGGCGTGATATCGTTGTTATTCAATGCGGGGTTTTTGTATTTAGTTTTCAGGAAAATGAAACTCATCAGGCTAAAACGACAGTACTTCAAGAAAAATTGGGGGCTTTTTTGCTGTAGCAATTACAAGAACGTGGCATTACCAAAAATGCCTTGAAAATGTTCAGCTCTAAAGAGCTAGAGAAGGCGACCAAAAATTATGACAGAAGGCATATCGTTGGCGGGAGGATTCGGCACGGTTTACAAAGGGATCTTGCCGAATAATAGGAAAGCTGCGATTAAGAAGTCCCGGTGACTGGATGAGAGCCAAATAGAGCAGTTTATCAATGAAGTTGTCGTGCTCTCACAAATCAATCGCAGGAATGTGGTCAAGTCATTAGGTCGCTCTTTGGGAACAGAAGTCCCTGTGTTAGTATATGAATTTGTGAGCAGCTGAACTCTCTCTGATCGCATTCACAATCCAAGTAAGTTCCCCAACATGTCCTGGGATACTCGGTTTGAGAATTGCCTCGGAAACTGCGGGAGCGCTATGATGTTTGCACTCCGCAGCTTCCACTCCGATAATTCACCATGGTATAAAGTCCACGGACATCCCCTTGGATGTTGACCTCATAGCAAAAGTCCCTGACTTCGGAGCTCTGCGAAGGGATTTGCAATCTTAAATGAATACCCTCTCCGGCATGCAGATGTAGTGCAAGTCACGTGCAAACGCCGTGCAAGTCAAGTGCAAACGCCGTGCAAGTCACGTGCAAACGTCGTGCAAGTCACGTGCAAAAGCCGTGCAAGTCACGTGCTAGTCCAGACTTCGGCATTTCCTCTCGTGTGTAACTTACTCCGGCATTTCGTTCTCTAAACATTGATATCGTGTATTTTAAATTAAAAAAAAATCTCACACGGGTGTTGGAGCGGGCGCAACAGTACTGCCATTCGGTGTAGGTTTTTCGTATTTAGTTTTGAAGAAAATGAAACTCTTCGGGCTAAAACTACAATACTTAAAAAAAAATGAGGGCCTGTTTTTGCGACGGCAATTACAAGTGCGTGGCATTACCACTAATGCCTTCAAAATATTCGGTTCTACAGAGATAGAGATGGCCACAAAATTATGGTAGAAGCCACATCATTGGCCGAGGAGGATTCGGCACGGTTTTACAAAGGGATCTTGTCAAATAATACGAGAGGTGCGATTAGGAAGTCCCGGCGAGTGGACGAGAGCCAAATAGAGCAGTTTGTCAATGAAGTTATCGTGCTCTCGCAAATCAATCACAGGAATGTTGTCGAGTTATTAGGTTGTTGTTCGGAAACAGAAGTCCCTTTGTTAGTATATGAATTTGCGAACAATGGAACTCTCTTTGATCGTATCCACAATCCAAGTAAGTCTCCCAACGCGTCCCGGGATGCACGGTTGAGAATTGCCTAGGAAATTGCGGGAGCGCGCACTGTCATATTTGCACTCCGCAGCTCCCGCTCCGATAATTCACCGTGATGTGAAGTCCATGAACATCCTCTTGGATGTCCATTGCATAGCAAAAGTCTCCGACTTCGGAACTTTGCAATGTGAATTCGGTAACCTCTCCCGCATGCGAGCGTTGTGTAAGTCACGCGCAAACATCGTGCAAGCCATGTGCAAATGCCGTGCAAGTCACGTGCTCATTCCCATTTCGACATTTCCTCTCGTATGTTACTTACTTCAGCATTCTTTCTCTATACATCGATATCATGTATTCTAAAAATTTTATTGTTTCACACAGGTGTTGGAGTGGGCGTGATAGCGTTGTTATTCAGTGCGGGGTTTTCGTATTTAGTTTTCAGGAAAATGAAACTCATCAGGCTAAAACGACAGTACTTCAAGAAAAATGGGGAGCTATTTTTGCTGCAGCAATTACAAGAACGTGGCATTACCAAAAATGCCTTGAAAATGTTCAGCTATAAAGAGCTAGAGAAGGCGACCAAAAATTATGACAGAAGGCATATCGTTGGCGGGAGGATTCGACACGGTTTACAAAGGGATCTTGCCGAATAATAGGAGAGCTGCGATTAAGAAGTCCCGGCGACTGGATGAGAGCCAAATAGAGCAGTTTATCAATGAAGTTGTCGTGCTCTCACAAATCAATCGCAAGAATGTGATCAAGTCATTAGGTCGCTGTTTGGGAACAGAAGTCCTTGTGTTAGTATATGAATTTGTGAGCAGCTGAACTCTCTCCGATCGCATTCACAATCCAAGTAAGTTCCCCAACATGTCCTGGGATACTCGGTTTGAGAATTGCCTCGGAAACTGCGGGAGCGCTATGATGTTTGCACTCCGCAGCTTCCACTCCGATAATTCACCGTGATGTAAAGTCCACGGACATCCCCTTGGATTTCACTTCACAGCAAAAGTCCCCGACTTCGGAGCTCTGCGAAGGGATTTGCAATCTTAAATGAATACCCTCTCCGGCATGCGGATGTAGTGCAAGTCAAGTGCAAACATCGTGCAAGTCACGTGCAAACGTCGTGCAAGTCACGTGCAAAAGCTGTGCAAGTCACGTTCTAGTTCCGAATTCGGCATTTCCTCTCGTGTGTAACTTACTCCGGCATTTCTTTCTCTAAACATTGATATTGTGTATTTTAAATTAAAAAAAAATCTCACACGAGTGTTGGAGCGGGCGCAACAGTGCTGCCATTCGGTGTAGGTTTTTCGCATTTTGTTTTCAACAAAATGAAATTCTTCGGGCTAAAACTACAGTACTTCAAGAAAAATGGGGGCCTGTTTTTGCGACGGCAATTACAAGAGCGTGGCATTACCACAAATGCCTTGAAAATATTCGGTTCTACAGAGATAGAGAAGGCCACCAAAAATTATGGTAGAAGCCACATCGTTGGCCGAGGAGGATTCGGCACAGTTTTACAAAGGGATCTTGCCAAATCATACAAGAGGTGCGATTAGGAAGACCCGGCGAATGGATGAGAGCCAAATAGAGCAGTTTGTCAATGAAGTTATCGTGCTCTCGCAAATCAATCACATGAATGTTGTCGAGTAATTATGTTGCTGTTCGGAAACAGAAATCTCTTTGTTAGTATATGAATTTGCGAAAAATGGAACTCTGTTTGGTCGCATCCACAATCCAAGTAAGTCCCCCAACGCGTCCCGGGATACACGGTTGAGAATTGCCTAGGAAACTGCGGGAGCGCGCGCTGTCATATTTGCACTCCGCAGCTCCTGCTCCGATAATTCACCGTGATGTGAAGTCCATGAACATCCTCTTGGATGTTGATTGCATAGCAAAAGTCTCCGACTTCGGAATTTTGCAATGTGATTTGCACTATTAATGCAATACTCTCTCCGGCATGCAAATGTAGTACAAGTCATGTGCAAACTTCGTGCAAGCCACCTGCAAATGCCATGCAAGTCATGTGGTAGTTCCCTCATATGTGACTTACTTCACCATTCTTTCTCTATACATCGATATCATGTATTCTAAAAAGTTTATTGTTTCACACAGGTGTTGGAGTGGGCGTGATAGCGTTGTTATTCAGCATAGGGTTTTCGTATTTACTTTTTAGGAAAACGAAACTCATCAGGCTAAAATAACAGTACTTCAAGAAAAATGGGGGGCTGTTTTTGCTGCAGCAATTACAAGAACGTGGCATTACCAAAAATGCCTTGAAAATGTTCAGCTCTAAAGAGCTAGAGAAGGCGACCAAAAATAATGACAGAAGGCATATCGTTGGCGGGAGGATTCGGCACGGTTTGCAAAGGGATCTTGCCGAATAATAGGAGAGCTGCGATTAAGAAGTCCCGGCGACTGGATAAGAGCCAAATAGAGCAGTTTATCAATGAAGTTGTCGTGCTCTCACAAATCAGTCGTAGGAATGTGGTCAAGTCATTAGGTCGCTGTTTGGGAACAGAAGTCCCTGTGTTAGTATATGAATTTGTGAGCAGCTGAACTTTCTCTGATCGCATTCACAATCCAAGTAAGTTCCCCAACATGTCTTGGGATACTCGGTTTGAGAATTGCCTCAGAAACTGCGGGAGCGCTATGATGTTTGCACTCCGCAGCTTCCACTCCGATAATTCACCGTGATGTAAAGTCCACGGACATCCCCTTGGATGTTGACTTCACAACAAAAGTCCCCCACTTCGGAGCTCTGCGAAGGGATTTGCAATCTTAAATGAATACCCTCTCCGGCATGCGGATGTAGTGTAAGTCTCGTGCAAACATCGTGCAAGTCACATGCAAACGCCGTGCAAGTCACGTGCAAAAGCCGTGCAAGTCATGTGCTAGTTCCGACTTCGGCATTTCCTCTCGTGTGTAACTTACTCCGGCATTTCTTTCTCTAAACATTGATATCGTGTATTTTAAATTAAAAAAAAGTCTCACACGGGTGTTGGAGTGGGAGCAACAATGCTGCCATTCGGTGTAGGGTTTTCGTATTTAGTTTTCAGGAAAATGAAACTCATCAAGCTAAAACGACAGTACTTCAAGAAAAATGGGGGGCTGTTTTTGCTGCAGCAATTACAACAACGTGGCATTACCAAAAATTCCTTGAAAATGTTCAGCTCTAAAGAGCTAGAGAAGGCGACCAAAAATTATGACAGAAGGCATATCGTTAGCGGGAGGATTCGGCACGGTTTGCAAAGGGATCTTGCCGAATAATAGGAGAGCTGTGATTAAGAAGTCCCGGCGACTGGATGAGAGCAAAATAGAGCAGTTTATCAATGAAGTTGTCATGCTCTCACAAATCAATCGCAGGAATGTGGTCAAGTCATTAGGTCGTTGTTTTGGAACAGAAGTCCCTGTGTTAGTATGTGAATTTGTGAGCAGCTGAACTCTCTCTGATCGCATTCACAATCCAAGTAAGTTCCCCAACATGTCTTGGGATACTCGGTTTGAGAATTGCCTCGGAAACTGCGGGAGCGCTATGATGTTTGCACTCCGCAGCTTCCACTCCGATAATTCACCGTGATGTAAAGTCCACGGACATACCCTTGGATGTTGACTTCACAACAAAAGTCCCCGACTTCGGAGCTTTGCGAAGGGATTTGCAATCTTAAATGAATACCCCCTCCGGCATGCGGATGTAGTGCAAGTCACGTGCAAACCTCGTGCAAGTCACGTGCAAACGCCGTGCAAGTCACGTGCTAGTTCCGACTTCGGCATTTCCTCTCGTGTGTAACTTACTCCGGCATTTCTTTCTTTAAACATTGATATCGTGTATTTTAAATTAAAAAAAAATCTCACACGGGTGTTGGAGTGGGCGCAACAGTGCTGCTATTCGGTGTAGGTTTTTCGTATTTAGTTTTCAAGAAAATGAAACTCTTCGGGCTAAAACTACAGTACTTCAAGAAAAATGGGGGCCTGTTTTTGCGACGGCAATTACAAGAGCGTGGCATTACCACAAATGCCTTGAAAATATTCGGTTCTACAGAGATAGAGATGGCCACCAAAAATTATGGTAGAAGCCACATCATTGGCCGAGGAGGATTCGGCACGGTTTTACAAAGGGATATTGCCAAATAATACGAGAGGTGCGATTAGGAAGTCCCGGCGAGTGGATGAGAGCCAAATAGAGCAGTTTGTCAATGAAGTTATCGTGCTCTCGCAAATCAATCACAGGAATGTTGTCGAGTTATTAGGTTGCTGTTCGGAAACAGAAGTCCCTTTGTTAGTATATGAATTTGCGAACAATGGAACTCTCTTTGATCGTATCCACAATCCAATTAAGTCCCCCAACGCGTCCCGGGATGCACGATTGAAAATTGCCTAGGAAACTGCGGGAGCGCGCGCTGTCATATTTGCACTCCGCAGCTCCCGCTCCGATAATTCACCGTGATGTGAAGTCCATGAACATCATTTTGGATGTCGATTGCATAGCAAAAGTCTCCGACTTCGGAACTTTGCAATGTGAATTCATTAACCTCTCCCGCATGCGAGCGTAGTGTAAGTCACGTGCAAACATCGTGCAAGCCATGTGCAAATGCCCGTGCAAGTCACGTGCTCGTTCCCTTTTCGACATTTCCTCTCGTATGTGACTTACTTTAAGATTCTTTCTCTATACATCGATATCATGTACTCTAAAAAGTTTATTGTTTCACACAGGTGTTGGAGTGGGCGTGATAGCGTTGTTATTTAGTGCGGGGTTTTCGTATTTAGCTTTCAGGAAAATGAAACTCATCAGGCTAAAACGACAGTACTTCAAGAAAAATGGGGGGCTGTTTTTGCTGCAGCAATTACGAGAATGTGGTATTACCAAAAATGCCTTGAAAATGTTCAGCTCTAAAGAGCTAGAGAAGGCGACCAAAAATTATGACAGATGGCATATCGTTGGCGGGAGGAGTCGGCACGGTTTACAATGGGATCTTGCCGAATAATAGGAGAGCTGCGATTAAGAAGTCCCGGCGACTGGATGAGAGCCAAATAGAGTAGTTTATCAATGAAGTTGTTGTGCTCTCACAAATCAATCGCACGAATGTGGTCAAGTCATTAGGTCGTTGTTTGGGAACAGAAGTCCCTATGTTAGTATATGAATTTGTGACCAGCTGAACTCTCTCTGATCGCATTCACAATCTAAGTAAGTTCCCCAACATGTCCTGGGATACTCGGTTTGAGAATTGCCTCGGAAATTGCGGGAGCGCTATGATGTTTGCACTCCGCAGCTTCCACTCCGATAATTCACCGTGATGTAAAGTCCACGGACATCCCCTTGGATGTTGACTTCACAACAAAAGTCCCCAACTTCGGAGCTCTGCGAAGGGATTTGCAATCTTAAATGAATACCCTCTCCGGCATGCGGATGTAGTGCAAGTCACGTGCAAACATCGTGCAAGTCACGTGCAAACGCCGTGCAAGTCAAGTGCAAAAGCCATGCAAGTCACGTGCAAAAACCGTGCAAGTCACGTGCTAGTTCCGACTTCAGCTTTTCCTCTCGTGTGTAACTTACTTCGGCATTTCTTTCTCTAAACATTGATATCATGTATTTTAAATTAAAAAAAATCTCACACGGGTGTTGGAGTGGGTGCAACAGTGCTGCCATTCGGTGTAGGTTTTTCGTATTTAATTTTCAAGAAAATGAAACTCTTCAGGCTAAAACTACAGTACTTCAAGAAAAATGGGGGCCTATTTTTGCGATAGCAATTATAAGAGCGTGGCATTACCACAAATGCCTTGAAAATATTCGGTTCTACAGAGATAGAGAAGGCCACCAAAAATTATGGTAGAAGTCACATAGGGCTAAACACTATCAGTTAGCACCTGCTTGGTCGTCTTACTAGTCTCCTTTTCGATCAAAACTCTCAATTGCATGATCCTGACAATAGCATCAAACTTGTACCTAAGCACAAACACCCACGTCTTCATCGAGTAGTCATCAACAACTGTTAACATATATCTAGCACTTTTCCTTGAAGGAAATCACGACAACCTGCGAACATTCAAGTGAAGTAACTCTGTTATTTTTGTGGTTTCTTTGACTATTGTATTGAACTGCACTTTCCGCCGTTGATCTAAATTACAGCATCTGCATACATTCAGTTCGTTAGCAACATAATCACATAGCAATTTTCTTTCACTTAAAACCTTCAGGCTTCTCTCGTCAATGTGCCCCAAACGCATATGCCACAATTCGGACTCTTGAACAAATGCATCTAACATCGCAGCAAAATCTATCATTGTCTCGCCTTGAAGCTCATATAGGCCATTGTGCTTGATTCCTTTCATTATCACTAAAGCACCTTGAACAACTTTCAGAACTCCACATTTTGAAATATACCGACACCCAGCTGAATTCAAGGCACTCAAGGAAATTAAGTTCTTTTTCAATTCTAGAATGTGCCTCACTCCAGCCAATGTCCTCATAATACCATCATGCATTCTGATTTTAATATTGCCAACACCTACAACATCGCATTCAGCGTTGTTCCCTAACTGCACTTTACTACCATCCATGCACTGATAAGTAGTAAACCAGTTTCTATTTGGTGTAGCATGAAAAGAACAACCATAATCCACAATCCATCCATCAAACAATGAATAATCAGTGACAGACAATATATAATCAGCATTATCCGAATTACCAACAGCTATAGTTGCAACATCATCTGCAGTATCAACTAAAATTTCATTACCCTTCTCATTCTTCAGCTTAAGGCAATTTCTTCGAAGATACCCCCTCTTGCCACAGTTCCAACAAACTGCACCACCAGTCCTTGACTGGCTACATCTGTTCATGTTCCTACTATCACGTGTACTAGTTCTTCCTTTATTTTCACCTACTAAAGCAGTAGATACAAATTCACCATATTCTCTTCTACGAATATCCTCACTTAGAATTAAATCTCGAACCCCATCAAACGTTAAGCTTGTTAACCCAAAGGAATTACTAACAACAGTAACAGTAGTATTCCAACTATTAGGCAATGATGATAATAGAATCAAAGCACATACATCATCTTCAAAGTCAATATCAATTGAACTCAATTGACTAACAATCATATTGAATTCATTGATATGATATGCAACTGACGCACCTTCACTCATCTTCAAGTTAAACAGATGCTGCATCAAATAGACCTTATTGATTGGAGAGGGCTTCTCATACATATTTGATAGGGCTTTCATCAAACCCGCACTGGTAGTCTCCTTCACAATGTTAAATGCAACGTTATGAGCCAACGCCAGTCGAATAACACCCATAGCTCGTCTATCCAACAAATCCTAGTCAACTTTCTTCATCGTCTCTAGCTTCTTGCCCGATAGGCGCGTGCAATAAAATAGATAGAATAAAGAAAATAAATGGAACACCAGATTTACGTGGTTTGGTCGTAGAGACCTACGTCCACGTGGAGAGCAGTGACGAATTCTACTATAGAACAAGTGATACAATGGAGATTACACACTCAAGTCACTCAAACACTCTCAGTGTTTCCCAAGCCCCAATTACACCCAATAACTCACACAGTGTTTAGCCCTACAATTTCTCATGAAATAATCTCTCAATCTCATAAATGAATTATATATGAATTCTTACCACAAGAATTTAATCGGCTACAAACACTTGAATCTTCTTGGTATAATTACTCGAACAAAATCAATAGAGAAAACTCCTCCCAAGCACTCGATAACGAATCGGCACTTCAAGACCTCTTGCATCAACAACGGCCCAATTCTTCTCCATGCATAGCCGTATATATATAGTGGACTTGAGGACTTTTCAATTCTTGAAAGTCATTCCTACTTGGAGTAGGAAAGAATACATAAAGATATAAAATTAAGAAACCCACACCTACTAGAATTAGGAAACAAATTCAGACTTTTACTTTGAGCTCAAACTCGAGACATATTTTCAATAGGTTCCATGTTTCTTTCAAGCTTCAAATGATGAATTGTGCTCTACAGCTTAATACAAATACGTCATTTGTTCCCGTGACAATGTTTCTGAAGCGTCAGGAATGACCGCACTTTCTTTACGACGTTGATAACTGCTGCATCATCGGTATATATAAAGTTGACAGGAGATCCACTCCAAGGCTAAAGCAGAGGCTCGAAAAAAAGAAACGGGTCACACGTTGCTAGGATAAGCCTTCTTTCTTCAAACCTATAACTTTTTTCGCTGAAATGGAATACAAGAAATTGACCCTGAAACCTCCGACTTATGGGAATGTTGTTACTATCCTCAGCATCAACGGAGGTGGCATCAGGGGAGTGGTTCCAGGAGTCATCCTAGCTTGCCTGGAATCTGAGCTACAGGTCATAATGCACATGGCATGACACTTTTTATTACTCACAAGGAATGTTTTCTATGAAACTTGGACTTTTAATAGGTTTTTTGCAATTGCCAAAATGGCTAATTGAGGATCATATTGAAACAGAGGGAAGAAGGAAATTGTTTCTATTAAACCTCATGACACAGCACCGCATGCTCTTATTTGACAAAATTGAAGTTTCCTTTTCATTTTGGTCGTCTGTTCTCTTTCTATGATGCAGAAGTTGGACGGCCAGGATGCAAGGATTGCGGATTACTTCGACGTCATAGCAGGAACAAGCACTGGCGCACTTCTGACAGCCATGCTAACGGCGCCAAACGAGAAAAACCGTCCCCTTTTTGCCGCCAATGACATCAAATCCTTTTATCTTGACAATGGCCCCAAAATATTCCCACAAAAAAGGTGCAGGCACCATCGGAGATCATCTTTTATTCTTTTAACCACAGAATAGCAATTCTAGATCCATTTTCTCTTCAGTAAACATTCCTAACCGTCCTATTTTTATGTTGCATTTCATTTCTGAAATAGCTACTTGTTTTCCTCCATTACGCAATCGGCAAAGCTTGTGTTTGGGCCAAAATATGATGGCAAGTATCTCCACAGCCTTCTAAGGGCAAAGCTTGGAAATCTCCGGCTACATCAGACTTTGACCAATGTTGTTATTCCAACGTTTGATATTAAGCAGCTTCAACCTACTATCTTCTCCAGCTTTGAGGTCTTCTTCCATTCTCTTCTACAATAATCATGTGAAAAGCGACCCTTTACCATAGAACAATAAGCAATTGACACTGCTTTTGGGTGTTCAGGTGAATAGGAAGACAAAACTCAATGCTCTAATTTCCGATATCTGCATTGGTAGTTCAGCAGCACCGACTTACTTGCCCGCCCACTTCTTTCAAACCTCAGACTCCACAAGTGCTCTGAGGGACTTCAATCTCATCGATGGTGGTATGGTGGCTAATAATCCGGTGCGCTGAATGTCCCCAAGCCTAAGCCTTTTAACTTCGTCTCAACACTTATGTCTTCTTGACGTGTCTTCTGTTGTCCTTCCAATTAGACTCTAATTGCCATCAGTGAAGTGACGCGAGAGATCACCAGGGGATCACCTGCTTTCAACTCCATAAATGCATCAGAATTTGGCCTGTTTCTGCTGATATCCGTGGGAACCGGATCAGCAAAGGTTGAGGAGAAGTATGAGGCCAAGTCGGTGGCCAAATGGGGCATCTTTGGTTGGTTGATGGGAGACAATTCGGTTCCTTTAGTGGATGCATTCGTGCAAGGAAGCACTGACATGGTTGATTTTCACCTTTCCGTGGTTTTCAAGGCTCTTAATTCGGAAAACAACTATCTCAGGATTCAGGTGATTCATGATATGCTTAAACTCCAAATATCATTATACAAAAAATTAGTTCTTGCTCCTCTTCTTTGTCTAAGTTTCATGAGGAACGTCTAGGCTACTAAATAGAAGAAATGTTTTTTTTTTTTATGACCCAGGGAACTCCGCGTAAATAGAAGAAATGTTCATCCCTAGATAATCATAGTTCCAGCTGCTGGTGAAGTATAACTGAGGATTTGCAGGATGACACATTGAGTGGGACAGTATCGACAGTCGACACTTCTACAAAGG
>MU090165.1:0-35777 GCA_014858505.1 Corymbia citriodora subsp. variegata
ATAAAGAAAAAAAGAAAGTACATTTTTTAGATACTTAGTGCTCCGTGTCATGCTCACTCCCTGCCTCTCCGGGTCAGAATTTCCCATATATCAGAAATCTGCGCTACATGGAATCCTGCCCATATGGCTTCTTCAGGCTGAGTTCATGAGATATTGAGATTGAATTTATTTGTGTGCTCAAACTCTGGTAAGGCACTATGCTAAGTCTCGGTAATTTACATCCTCATTTCTCTTTGTAAAAAGAAATAGTGGGACATCTTCATTTTTACATATCTTAGTGCTGTGTATATTGTTCACTCCATTTAACGTATTAGTTCATTTTATTCTCTAAGAATCAGCCACATCTATGCCCAGATAATCTTGTCAAACATTATAATCTTCTACCGTGTCGCCCAGAGAAATATGGCAATGTCCCTTGCCTTTGACAGTTCTAAAGTTTTTTCTTGAATGAGAACCTATGAAATTTATATAGCTATGATTGTTGATTGGGCTTGAGTGATTTGAACTAGTGATGCAGTTAAATTTTGACATACAGAGCTAGACAAACTCAAACTCACATCTTAAGACTCGTCTTCTTAATTCCAGATTGACAAGGTTGCTACGTATTTCAAGGTTGGTTTACATGGAAAATGAATTGCAATTGATGCCTGTACAAATTTACTAATAGGCAGGCCAGTCAATGGAGAAGGAAGAACCATTGAGGAATCCACTTATTAAAATGAGAATATGACCTCAACCGGCTGACTAGTCATTCAAGGCTATGTGAAGCATAAGAAGGAGAACTTTGTGCTGGTGGTCAATTGGAAGTGAAAACCGTTTCATAAGAACTGTGATGTGATGGATAGCATTATTTACATTCCTGAGAAGAAGATGGTGGATGGTCATCATATGTCATATTTGGTTCAGCACTTTGGATATTTGTTTCTAAGGTACTTGTAATCCTGTATAATTTGCATTTACCAATCACCTTTTCCTTTTCAAACAACTGTCTGCCCTATTTGAATTTAGCAATGACAAGGTACGTAATATTAGTTAACCTTCTGAGTTTTGGAGTCCTCCCTAAGTCTGCGCAAAACTTTAAAAGACATGAATTTTGTTTTATCATGTACAAGTGGAAAGAAAACCTGTTCATCGTGGATTCCATGAATTCTAATTGTCTATTTTAATAGATCTATGATGTTCTATCTTTACAAAGCCAATTAACATGATGTGCCACATGTAAGAAGAACATTCCCATCTCTTAGTGGGGACATTATGACCTGGTCGGCCACTACTATCTTCTCCTTTATGAAGCAATCCATATCGGAACAAACAGAAGATTTTCTGAAATTGGGAAACAGTTTGTGTACTGGTAGTTGATTTGCACCCAAAACTTTTAAGGCCAATCATTACTATGTAGGCTGATAGATAAAGGGCTGAATACTTTGGATCATCCACAAACACATGGTCAACAAATCTACTTTCCTGCTTTTGCATATGTGATTTCTCCGTTGGATACTCTGAAGCCTGTATCCAGTTGATTTAGTCCATTTCACAATCATTTGGTCTATCCTCACTGAATTTGCCCATGGCCCAAACCTGCCAATGATGGAGCTAGGTCAGCCTTTAGACTTATTTCATTGTTTCTCCAGTTCTGACCA
The DNA here is from genome assembly GCA_014858505.1 of Corymbia citriodora subsp. variegata. Lineage (NCBI taxonomy): Eukaryota > Viridiplantae > Streptophyta > Magnoliopsida > Myrtales > Myrtaceae > Corymbia > Corymbia citriodora. Next base: position 1,641 of record MU090165.1, read on the forward strand.
ATTATGCGAGAGATAGAGAGAGAAAATGAGAGAGCTCACTTGATTTTGTACAGAAGAAGAACATCCAGTGTGATCATCCCTGTAAGTTTGACATCCTGCCGCAATCAAAGGCACAGGCAGGATCTTCTGTGAAAGTATACTAAGATCATAACATGAACAGCTATGAAAACGATGGAAAAATTATCACCGGGAAGACCAAATTCATTCTTTACCTTTTCATTCCATGCATCTTTTAGGAAGGCAACACACCACACTGTTCTAAGGTTCTGCAGGTGACACCATGATTCGATAATGCCTGAATCAGGCATCTAAAATCCAGCATCATTGCATCATTCCATTACACCACTGTGATTATACAAACAAAAATGCATGGTCAAGATGAGCATTGTGCAGACGACAAAACAATCACTAAGCTGTAAGTACTGAAGGAAATCCAGCCTTCTCATCTTAAACAATCCTTCAAAGTAAAAGCCAGCAAAGGGGGAGCTGGCAAAAGTTAAGTGATAGCTCATATAAAGAAGCTGCATGCCAACTCCAAGCACTATTCCTGCTATAAGCAGTCAATATTAGAGACTGGTTGAACACAAGAGAGGGATTGAGGAACATGGCTACTTTGGTCGTGTTAATCACGCTACCTTATTCCCATTGTGTAAACTACTGCCTTAATCTAAAGGAATGGTTAAACATGCTTGAAATGCAGTACTTTTAAGATCAATTTAAGTACTTGGACAGTGGGATGCTAATTCACGAGCTTATACAATTATATAGGGAACAGCGAAGTTCATATAGAAGATACAGTTTTTTGACACCTGTCTGTTGTCAGGATTGCCCGCCTAAGAAGGTTCAAGGAATGGGCTATGTCATGTAGCATCCAGAATCCATATCCTCTTGTTGACACATGTATACACAATGGAAGCAAACATATATTTGTGCCACATGAAAGTAGCACAAAAAAGTTGCACAGATCTGGACATCCACCCAATCCAAGTCTCCAAATATTTCTATCTCAAACAACACTCCAACCAGGTTCCTTCTTTGCTTTAACTCCTTTCATCGAGCTTCTGATGTTCATGACTTCTTCCCACTGGCCCATGTCAGCATAGATGTTTGACAAAGAAACATAAGCTCCAGCATCAGATGGCTCACACTCAGTGATCTTTTTTGCTGCTAGTTTTCCGAGCTCAATGTCACCATGTAATTTACAAGCAGCTAGCAGTGTCTCCCAAACCAAAGCATCAGGTTCGATTGGCATGTTGCTGATGAAACTTTCAGCCTCTTTAAGTCTCCCTGAGCGACCAAGAAGATCGACCATACAGGCATAGTGGCGGTAGTTAGGCTCCATGCCATAATCCTTAACCATCGAATCAAAATGGAAATAACCTTCTTCAACCAAACCATTGTGGCTACAAGCTGAGAGAACCCCAACAAAAGTCACTGAATCAGGTCTTATCTTCTTTCTCTTCATAATCTCAAAGAGCCTCAAGGCCTCCTCACCTATTCCATGTCTGGCATAACTCATGATCATTGCTGTCCAACCTATCAAATCAGGCACATCAATCTGATCAAATGCTTTAATGCAATCGTTAATGCCTCCAAATTTGGAGTACATTGCCACTAGAGAACTACCAACAGCCGCATTGGAGTCCAACCCAACTTTCATGGCGTAAGACTGCAGCTGTGTTCCTATGTCTGATCTGTTTGTGAGAGTAACAGCCTGAACAACAGATGATATACTGAAGGAATCAACAGCAGAATTAGCCTTGAGCATCTTGTGAAACATCAACAATGCCTCCTCAATGAATCCATTCTGGGCATACCCCGCAATCATCGATGAACATGCGACATCATCCCACAAGGGTAGTAAGTCAAGTAGCCTTCTTGCCAATTTCAGATATCCGCATCTGGAGTACATCATAACAAGAGCACCACCAACTGTGATCTCTTCACCATATCCTAATCGAATAACTTTGGCATGAACTTCCTTGCCTTTGTGTACTGAGTTTAGTGAACAGATTGCGGTCAAAATTTCAATAAAGGTTGATTGATCAGGTCTATTCCCCTCAAGCAGCATATTTCTGAAAAGTCGAACTGCTTCATCTGGACAATTATTTTTAGCAAAACCAGCAATCATAGATGTCCAGGAGACATTGTCTTTTTCAGAAATTTGTCCAAAAATTTCATATGATTCTCCCAAACTATCACATTTAGAATACATTGTAAAAAGTGAACTAGCAACCGAGACATCGAAGACCAAGCCACTTTTAATAACATAAGAGTGGACCTGTCTCCCCAAGTTTAACGCATTTACAACACTTAAGAGACTGGAAGTACAGTACTTATCTGGTCTTACGCCTTCCTGTAACATTCTCACGAACAATTCTACAGCCCTTTCAGGATCATTAGCCTGTGCATGCAGAGATATCAAAACTGCATGACTATTGGGATTTCTCATCCTTTCCATTTCTTCAAATATTAATTCAGATGAATCAACAGCTCCGACTTTGCAATACATATTGAATAATGAAGCCCCTACCACAGGGTCCAAATCAAATCCACATTTAATGATCAACGCATGGAATTGTGCAGCAGTTTTAGTTAATCCTGGTCTGCCACAAGCACTAAGTAAACTAGTAATAGTAAAGGTGTTTATTTCCTCCCCCAAACTTCTCATTTCTTTGAACAGTAGGACGGCAGAGATATAATCATCCAGCTGCACAAAACCTGAAATCATGGCAGTCCAAGAAACAACATTGCGGAAACGCATCCGAGCAAATATCTTCATAGCTCCTTCCATATCTTTGCATTTGGCATATAAATCAGAAAGCGAAGTACTTACATACACATCATAATTTCCACACTTGATTATCCACCCATGGACCATCTTTCCGGTCTCAAGGTCTTCAAGCACGGCACAGGCTGTAAGAACACAAGGAAAAGTGAAACAATTGGGCAGAAAAGTGCCATGACCACACAATTGGCGGAAAAGATCCAAAGCAATCTGATTCTCTCCATTCCTAACTGCCCCTGCAATTATAGCATTCCAACAAACCACATTCTCACACGACACATCATGAAACAATCTCAAAGCATCATCAAACCTATGGTTCTTTGCCAGCAAATCAATCATCCCAGCTCGAACATAACCATTTGCACGGAAACCTTTCCTTAATGCCAGAGAATAGACTTGCATACCATTCTGCGGAGCTTGCAACGCGGTACAAGCCGAGATAACACTTCCATAAGTTATCTCGTCAGCCTCGAAACCCGACTTATGCATCCTGCAAAAGTGTTTCCAAGACTCCAGGAATAATGATTTCTTATTGAAACCCGAAATGAGAACGTTCCAAGAAACAACACTCCATTGAGGAGCCGTATCAAACAGCTTGAGCGCATATCCCGTAGCATCGCATTTACAGTAGCAATCCATCAAAGAATCCGCAATGCCCACTTGGGATTGTAAAAGACGCTTTTTGAGCAACTGGGCATGCAAGATTTTCGTGTTCGACGTGGTGCACTGCCTAGACTTGGTATAATCATCGAAGAGGACAATAAGAGGGTCAACCGGAGCGACAGCTGGGTCGGGTTCTCCATCGATGATGACCGATGGAGGGTCAACGACAGCCAAGGAGTGCTTGAGGCTTACGGCAGATGATGATGAAACTTTGTCGCGGATGTTGCGAAGGAGGAGAGATTTCATTTGGGTTCCGACAGGAGAGCTCAGTTGATGAAATTGACGATTTGAAGATGCGCGCGGAGAAAACGTATATCTACCTTTTGTCGAAAGAAACTGGCACCAAACGTCAAGATGGCCGAGTTGGTCTAAGGCGCCAGTTTCAGGTACTGGTCCGAAAGGGCATGGGTTCAAATCCCATTCTTGACAATACCACTTTTTATTTTGCCTTTTTTTCCCCTAAATGAAACAAACTTTTAATGTTTCTATGAATTGAGAATTTAATGTTTCAATGGCACAAGAAATTGAAAAATCCATGGCACAGTTATTTACGTTTGGCACGGTGGTCACTTCAGATTTATTTCCAACTAAATTTATTAAATGAGAAAGAAGAAAATGAGTTATATGAAAATCGTACCAATTCTATTCATTCTATAATAGTTTCTTTAGATCTTTTCATTATAGATAAATTGACAAATATTTAGCGGAGACTAATGGTACAACGGGGAAGAAGTCTTGTTTAAAATCTCCACGATGAGGCTAGGGAAGGTGAAGATTGGATGACACTTACAATTCGAGATAAAAATACCAAAAACCTCAAACTATATTATTTGGATCAAATTTATCTTAAACTTTTTTTTTATGCCACTAAAAATTTCAAATTATACCATTTGGGATAAATTTATCCTCAATTTTTTTTATGCCATTAAAAATCCTAAACTATGTTCAATGTAACATATTTACTCCAAACTTTCTTTTGTAATACCAAAAACGCTGAATTTATATTCATGTAACTAGGGGTGTCAAAAATACTCATCCAACCCGACCCGAACATGACCCGAACACGACCCGAACACGAAATAAATATGGTACATGTTTCGGGTCTTAATATTGTTTGGGTAACAATTATAAACACAAATGGAATACATGTTTGGGTCAAGTTAGGGTTGGAACATTGTTCCGACCCAAACACATTAAAAGCTTCAACTCAAATACACTCACCCAAGCTATTTCCTCTACAACTCATTCTACTCACAACTCATCCAACACGTCTCATCTCACGAGTTCGTCGTTGTCGGCCCCTATCAATCTCTCTCCCTCTTCCCCCCTCTCTCTCTCCCCATCTTTCATATGATTTGCTTCTTTTTCGCGGCCGACGCAGAACTTTAGAGGAAGGAGTATTATTTGTCTGTGGAGATGTTCATGGATGTGTTGGACGAGGTCTCGTGGTGTCACGTAAAAGTATCTCGAATTCCCTTTGTCATATTTTTTATTAAAAAATTATCCGTCTGCGGAGATGTTCACGGTCGAGTTGGACAAGGCCTCACGACGTCACGTAAGAACATTTCGAATTCCCTTTGTCATAATTTTTTATTAAAAAATTATCTGTCTACGGAGATGTTCACGGACGAATTGGACGAGGTCTCGCGGCGTCATAGTTCAAGGACGAGTTCACGGTTCACAGACGGGTTGGACGAGGTCTCGCGGCGTCACGGTTCACGAACGGGTTGGACGAGGTCTTGCGGCATCATGGTTCACGGACGGGTTTGACAAGACATCGCGGCGTCACGGTTCATGGACGGGTTGGACGAGGCCTCGCGACATCACGGCTCATGGATGGATTGGACGAGGCCTCGTAACGTCACGTAAGAATATTTCGAATTCCCTTTATAATATTTTTTATTAAAAAATTATAATATTTTTTAATAAAAAACCCGACCCGACCCGACCCGACCCGACCCAAACCGACCCGTTTTTTTGTTTCATGTTTTATGCATTTCGGGTCGGGTCGGGTCGAGTCAAATGACATTACCCTTATTGTTCGGGTCGGGTCGGGTAACATCAAGACCCGACCCGACCCGACCCGACCCGTTGACACCCCTACATGTAACACATTTATCTCAAACTATTTGATTGAATGGTATTTTCGTTTTTCTTTTTTTCCCTTCTTCTCTCTTCCCTCTACCGACCATGGCAGAGGGAAGTCAGCAAAGGCCACCCTCCCCGACTTCAGAGTCGGGCAAGGGCCACCCTCCTCAACTTCAAAGTCAAGTGAGGGTTGCCCTTGTTGAATCTAGCTAGGGCGTCCTTCGTTTGTGTGGTTGAGGGCAACGCTTGCTTGAGTCGAGTGAGGGCAAGTGCCGCCCTCTTGACTTAGGTGAGGGCAGCCCTTGCCGAATCTAGTGAGGGTGACCCTTCCTTGACTCAAGTGAGAGCCTCCCTTGCCAGAGTCCCTTGCTTGCCTAGGCATGGCCAAACCTCATCGATGTTGGGTGAAGGTTTGGCGAGGGTAGCCTTGGTCAGACTTTGACGCTAGCAAGGGCAACCCTCATTGGTTTCTCTTTGCCATGGTTGGCAAAGGTAAGAGAGAAGAAGGAAAAAGAAATAAAGAAAAAGAAAAAAAGATGAAAATGCCCTTATGTCAAATAATTTGAGGTAAATATGTTACATGAATACAATTTTAGAGTTTTTTTGTATCACAAAAGAAAGTGTGATGTAAATGTGTCATAGTGGGTTTAATTTGAGGTTTTTAGTAGCACTAAAACATTTTCATGATAAATTTATCCTATGTAACATAGTTTAAGGTTTTTAGTGACACAAAAAAAGTTCAGAATAAAATTGTCCCAAGTGACAGTTTGGGGTTTTTTGTGCCGTTTTCTCAAATATATAAGTGAAGTGAGAATAATTATAATAAGATGGAGCAAATCTGATACACCAAAAAAAAAGGAGCAAATCAATTAAGTTGAGGACCAAAATGTAATTTTCCTTTCCATTTTGCACGGTTCATAAACTTTGTTTCAATGTGTAATAAGGTCGTGATCTTTAAATTTGTTTAATATAATTCCATTTGGTCGATATTTAATATAATCTCTGAACATTTTCATATAGTTCGGAGACTAAATTGTCATTTATAAATAATTCAGGAACCGTGTTAAATAAATTAAAAATTTAGGGACGACATCGTTTATTGAGCCAATGTTCAAAAATTGCATAACTTAAAAGTTCAACAGCAATCTTGCAAGTTGGATCAAAATTCATGAACTAGCTGTGCTATTGTCCCTTTCATTTTCAAACCGTGCTTATTACGTTAGAGACAAGGTTTCACCGTTTCTTGAGAAACAAGAACGATCCTGGTCAACGAGGAAGAGTGATCTCATCTTTTGAAAAAAATTTCTCCTTTTTCTATTCGGGTTTTAAATGGAAAGGTCATCCTCGTACAGCGGAGACATTGTTTGAAATTGAGAGCAGATAAGTTTCTTTAATATGTATTCAGTGCATTTCTTGCAGAGAATGCCTCCAACTTGCTCATCAAGCCGCAATAAAGGCCCTGGTTCTTGTCTGACAAGCCGAAGATGCTTTCGATTCGACGGCGAGTTGACCAACGCCTTGCGGTACAATCTGAAACTCAGAGATAGACACCCAGAGAGAGAGAGAGAGAGAGAGAGAGAGAGAGAGAGAGAGAAAACAGAGTGGTCCTTCATGGAATGCGGGTTAATCTGTACAGCGTGAGAGCGGAGCTAGCTCTGAAAGTGAAAGGGGTCGAGTATGAGTTCGTGGAAGAAGATTTGATGAACAAGAGTGAAGCTCTCTTGCGGTACAATCGTGTCCACGAGAAAGTCCCTGCTCTTGTTCACAACGGCAAGCCCATTGCCGAGTCACTGGTCATTATCGAGTATATCGACGAGGCTTGGAAGGAGGGTCCTCGCCTCTTGCCCCAAGATCCCTACGAAAGGGCCAAAGTTCGCTTCTGGGCTGGCTTTCCCCAACAGCAGGACGGTGCCAATTTTCCTGCAAAATGTTTGAAAAAATTCCTCAACGGTTACCTCATTTCTTGCATTACTTCACTGTCACAGGACAAATAGATTATGGCTTTTGATTCGCAGCTTTACAAGATTTACCGTGTTATTTATCAATCAGTATGTGCCCTAGTTCGTAGTGATGATCTTAACTTGCAAATTCTATTGAGTATACATGGGAGTTACTAAAAGACATGGAGTAGGAAATGAGGGCAAGTTTTCCTTCTTTCCCAATAAAATCTTGATAACGTGTGTTCTAATTTGTTATCCATTGAACATGAGAAATAGAAAGGTTTTCTCTTTGCAACATCGACTGATCAAACTAGAGTTCGAGCAAGTTTATGATTGGGAGTTGTCGACTGCAGTTCTCCAAGGCCACGGCCTCTGTGATAAATCTGTGACACTCAGCATGTTATGTTTGATCGCACTTCTATGTAATCCGAATATATTTGCGGAATAAGCTATTGCCCAATAAAGTTTTACTTCAAATGTTCCACTAAATCTCAGCCTCTCTATGAATTCTTTTACCGCAGTAACACTAAGGGCGCGAATGATAACATTTTTGTTCCAGAAATCATTTCTGGAATAGAAATAGATTTTTCTATTTCTATTTCTGGATGAGTTTCTGAGCAAAAAAACACGTTTGATAACAACAACAAATTTCTATTCTTGGAAGAGAAATTCGTTTGATAACCAAAAATTTTTTACCGCATCTAAGTAGTGATGATAATAGGAGGAGCGGGGATTGGCGGTGACCGCGCGGTCGCCGGTCGCCGGCCGCCACCGCCGGACGCCGGACGTCGGCCGCCGCCGCTGGACGCCGGACGCTGCCGCCGGTCGCCGGATGCCGGACGCCGCCGCCGGTCGCCGGTCGCCGGTCGCCATGCACTGGGCGTCGGTCGCCGGTCGTCGTGTGCCGGGTGCCGCCGGTCGCCGGCCTCGGACGGCGATGGATGATGGGCGGCGGAGGCGGCCGAGGGCCGGCGGTGGGCAAGGGTGGTGGTGGTGGTGGTGAGCGACGGACGAAAAAAAATTTCTTCAAGTGAGAAGTAAGAAAGAGAGAAACAATTTCTGATTTCTATTTCTGGAATATAAATTTTTTACCAAACAGATTTCTATTCCAGAAATAGGTCTGGAATAGAAATCTATTCCAGAAACAGAAATAGAATTGTTACCATGCGCGCCCTAAACTAGCCGTTCTTATCATCTTACTATGTTATATCATGTAGCTATCGACTATGGATACTATAGAAAATTTCAAATAAAAATATAAAATGTGATCATTTTCTAAAAAAAGGACTCAAAGTAAATATTGTTTCAAATAAGAGTTTAAAGTGATCAACACGGTCTCAAATAAATGATTCAATGAGCACAAGTATCTCACTTGCACTTTTACTTTTACTTTTTTTATTCTTTCTTTTCTCTCATTTTCTTCTTCCTTAGCACGCTGAATGAAACACTTCACTTCGAACAAAAGCACAAAGCAGAAGCAACATCTCGGCAATCTCGACTATACCAGCGGAAGCAAAAATTATCAATTAGTCGAACATGACTACGTCCCTCTGTGCTTACAAACAAAGATCGATATGAGCCAGCAGAAGCAAAAATTGGAAGTCTCAACCATTTCAAGTCAAAGGTGGATTGGAATGGACACAAGAATTGCATTCCTTTGTGCTCACAACCAAAAGAATAAAAATAAAAATAAAAGCATGAACCTAAAATTCGCTGAAAATTGAAGAGGTGAAGGAGAATTTTTTGTTTTTATAGTTGGTGTAATTTTTCATTTTTTTTTCTTTTTAGGGAAAAAGTTAAGCATCAGGTGAAAGCTCGAAGAAGATGAATCAAAGAGATGAAGAATGAAAAAGATTAACAGAGAAAAATAGAAGGAGAAGAAGAACGTGGACAAAAATAGCCCCATCATGTTGGCATGTGAGATGCACATGCTTCACTAGACCCTTAATTGAGATTATATTGTCACTTGAAACCCTTATTTGAGACTATATTGATCACTTTAGGCTTTTACTTGAAACAATATTCATTTTGGGCCATTCTTAGAGAAAACAACCATACTTCAAGCCCTTATTTTAAATGTTTCCTTAATATTTATTGAATACAATGGGTTCAAGATTAGGTGAACCGGTTCCCAATTCCACGAACCTGTTATAGACCTTGCCCTATCCGGTTCCAGATGTCAGGGTGAGAATTAACTCACTCTGAAACCGATTATGCGTACTCGCTCTCTCTCTCTCTCTCTCTTTTTGTTGTTTTATATATGAATCAAGAATCCAATATCTAATGACACTAGAAATTGATAAAACCATCATAAAATTACTTTTGGTTGATTTGAAAATAATATATGTATATTTGTTGGGAAAGGTGGTTACTCCAGTTTTACTCCCATGTAAATTTATTTAGTGAAAATGAAGAAAATGAATTAAATGTAATTTGCGCTAGTCCTATTCATTCTATATAAGCTTTTCTAGATTTTTCATTGTAGACCAATTAATAATTGTTTAGCCTAGATTAGTGACATAGATGCGGTGGAAATCACGTTGAATGCTAAAATATCCATGACTATGCCAGAGAAAATGTGGATAAATACAAATTGTTAGTTCCGTCAAAAAAGTTTAATTTAAAATTACTTGCCTTCGACGTTCTTCAAGAATTTTTAGATCTAAGCTAAAAATTGATTGACAATTACGATTTGGGATACATCGACCCAAGTTGTACAAAATGCATAGGTGAAGTGAAAATAAATTTACTAACAAGGAGCAAATTGATAAACTTGAGGACCAAAGTATAATTCTCCTTTTTCATTTCCAAACCATGCTTCGACTCAAGACAAGGTTTCGCTGTTTGCTGAGAAACAAGAACGATCTTGGTCAACGACGAAGAAGAAGGATCTCTTCTTCTGAAAAATTTTCTTCTTTTTTTATTCCATTTATAAATGGGAAGGTGATACTCGTACAGTTTACTCGTCATTTGAAATCCACAGCAGATAATCTTTCCTTAATATGTATACCCTCCGTTTCTTGCAGATAAAGCCTTCGACTTGCTCCCGTCAGAAGGCTGTAATAATGGGCACGGTTCTTGTCAAACAAGCCAAAGATGAATTCAACTCAATGTTGAGTTGAACAACACGTTGTATATAAAGCCCTAAACCCATGAAGCCTCCACGTTCAACCTGAAACTCAGAGATAGACACCCAGAGAGAGAGAGAGAGAGAGAGAGAGAGAGAGATGGCAGGAGAAGAAAACAGAGTGGTTCTTCATGGAACGTGGGCTAGTCTGTACAGCAAGAGGGTGGAGCTAGCTCTGAAAGTGAAAGGGATTGAATATGAGTTCGTGGAAGAAGATTTGACGAACAAGAGCGAAGCCCTCATGCGGAACAATCCTGTTCACAAGAAAGTCCCTGTTCTTGTTCACAATGGCAAGCCCATTGCCGAGTCGCTGGTCATTATCGAGTACATCGACGAGACTTGGAAGGAGAGTCCTCGCCTCTTGCCCCAAGATCCATATGAAAGAGCCAAAGTTCGCTTCTGGGCTGGCTTTCTCCACCAGCAGGTCAGTGCAAACTTTCCTGCAAAATGTTTGATGAAATTTCTCAACGTGTACGTGATCATTTCTTGCATTACTCCATCGTCACAGGACCAGCTGATGATGCCTTTTGGGTCACAGCTTTACATGATTTACCATCTTGTTTATCAATCAGTGTGCAAGTGTTCGTAGTTATGATCCTGACTTGCAAATTTATTGAATACGTGGGATAAATTAAAAGACAGAGTAGGAAATGAGGACGAGTTCTCTTTTTTACTAATGAAATCTCAAGAATGGGTCCCCGCACGACAGAGGCAGCTGTATATACAGCGACAATAACATGACACTAACAATAGTTGCATCAACCTGCTGCTGTCTTTAATTGCTATCACCTTGAGATAGGTGGGCTGCTGCCTGATTGTTATTCATTGAGCATGAGAAATAGAAAGATATTTCTTTTGCAAAATTCACTGATTGAAAAAAAGTAAGATCAAACTAGAGTTCAAGCAAGTTGATCATTGGAAGTTGTTGACTGCAGTTGTTTGAGGCGATGGCCTCTGTGATCAAAGCTGATGGAGAAGCGCAAGAGAGAGCTGTCAGGGAAGTGCATGAGAAACTGAGGATGTTGGAAGAAGGAATCAATGGCAGTTATCCTGGGGGAACCCCATTTATCAACAGCGACAACGTGGGACTCCTAGACATTGTGGTCTGTTCAATATTGGGTGCTCATAAAGTTCAGGAAGAAGTCCTCCGTGTAAAATTTCTGGACCCAGAGAAGTATCCAACGGTGACCTCTTGGGTGAAAGCTCTAATCGAGTTGCCATTGGTGAAAGAGGCAATGCCTCCTCATGAGAAGCTGGTGGGCGTTTTTCAGCTCTTCAGGGCTAGGGCCCTTGAATCTGCTGCAGCTTGATGCTTAGAACGGTCTCCTTGATAATAAAGATTGGAGTCTATCCCACTCACATGTTATTTTGATTGCGCTTCTATGTAATCCATATGTTTTTGCAGAATAAGATATAGCCCAATAAAGTTTACTTCAGATGTTCCCCTACATCTTGGTCTCTCTTTCAATTCTTTTACGGCGCACTGAACTAACCATCCATTTCGTCCTCCCATGATGTGTTGTGTTGCTATCGATAATTGATACTACTAGCTGCATAAAAAACTGACTCTGTGCAACTGGCAACTTCACTGAACACGACAAAAGGATCTAATGTTGCAGGACGATCATCACATGCTTTTGCCAATAACCTCCTCCTGCAGTGTATCCCTACATATCTGACTATGTTCCCTTTGTCAACTCCAACAAAAGAATTACTTTTTCCCCCTTTTGCACAATATAGTCCTTTGCTGTGAAAAGATTTCTGCTTGAAGTCAGCTGAACTGGACTGATTGAAGCCAATTTTGGTCATGTACTATTAGATGGCTGAGCTTTGCATTGTCAGGGATACTTTTAATGCGAATTGCCTAGTAACTTTCTTTCCAAGCTAGTCCGGTGGAGATGCTCTAGGAATGAGACGTATTCTTAGAATAGCAACTATAATTTGAATTCCATGAATAATGATTGTGGACTCTCCATGTAGTCGATTTGACAGTAAATATGCCATGTCGTTTCCTAGAATCATGCATTTACGTTGTAATATCATTGTTTCAACAATCATAGTACATCAGTGTTTGATATGTTTGATATATAACCCTTGCTTATGTCACACGTCATGACCAAGTATGACTGTAATTGTGCAAGATCATGACCTAGTGTCTGATGCTTTGGCCTAGTGGAGCCTTGCTAATGTCTATGACGTGTTCCAATATGCCATTTTGTTTGACTGCATCCATTATGGACACTTGAGATAGATGCTTTGGCATATTAATGATCCCCCATTGTTAATTCCGTTGAAAAGTTCAAACTTAAAATTACTCGCCTGGTGTGTACTTCAAGAATTTTTAACACCTGCTAAAAATTAGACGACAATTACGATTTGAGACATCGACACAAGCTATGCAGGTGAAGTGAAAAGAAATTTAATAACAAGGAGCAAATTGATAGACTTGAAGACCATAGTGTAGTTCTCCTTTTTAATTTCATACCATGCTTACGCTCAAGATGAGGTTTCGCGGTTTCTTGATAAACAAGAACGATCTGGGTCAACGAGGAAGAAGGATCTCATCTTCTGACATATTTCCTGCTGTTTATTTTCCATTTTTAAATGGGAAGGTGAAGAAAACACTGACGTGAATCCAGAGCTGATAATGTTCTTTCAATGAATTCCATCCATTTCTTGCAGAGAATATCTGCCACTTGCGCTCGTCAGAAAGCTTTAACAATGGTGCTGGTTTCTGTCAAGCAAGCCAAAGTTGCTTACAGCTCCACGTTGATATGAACGACGTGTTGTATATTTAAGCACTAGGTCCATGGATCCCCCACGTCCAATCTGAAACTCAGAGATAGAGACGCTCAGAGAGAGAGAGAGAGAGAGAGAGAGAGAGATGGCAGGCAGAGTGGTTCTTCATGGAAGAGGGGCTAGTCCGTACAGCAGAAGGGTGGAGCTAGCTCTGAAAGTAAAAGGGATTGAATATGAGTTCGTGGAAGAAGATTTCACGAACAAGAGCGAAGCACTCTTGCGGTACAATCCTGTTCACAAGAAAGTCCCCATTCTTGTTCACAATGGCAAGCCCATCACTGAGTCGCTGGTCATCATCGAGTACATCGACAAGACTTGGAAGGAGGGTCCTCCCCTCTTGCCCCGAGATCTCTATGAAAGAGCCAAAGTTCGCTTTTGGGCTAGCTTTCTCCACCAGCAGGTCAGTGCAAATTTTCCCGCAAAAAATTTGATCATTTATTGCGTTACTTCATGGTCACAGCACATATGGATCATGCCTTCCAGTTCACAGCTTTTCATGATTTACCATCTTGTTTATCATAAAGTATGTGCACTTGTTCGTAGTGATGATGTTGACTTGCACATACATTGAGCATACATGTGAGTGAATGACGATCAGTTTTCTTTTTCCCCAATAAAATCTCCATAACCATGTCCGCACGACCAAGGGAGCTTTCTAATACAGCAATGATAACATGACACTGACAACAGTTGCATCAACCTGGTGTTCAACTGTTGTTGTCTTGAATTGCTATTACCTTAACTTGGGTAGCTGCTGTCTAATTGAGCAAGAGAACTAGAAAGATTTTATCTTTGCAGAATAGAACGATCAAACAAAAGTAAAATCAAACTAGAGTTCAAGCAAGTTTATGATTGGAAGTTGTTTACTGCAGTTGTTTGAGGCCATAGCCTCTGTGATCAATACTGATGGCGAAGCACAAGATAGAGCTGTCAAGGAAGTGCACGAGAAACTGAAGGTGTTGGAAGAGGGAATCAAGGGCAATTATCCCGGGGGGTCCCCATTTATCAACGGCAACAACATGGGACTCCTAGACGTTGTTGTCTGCTCAATATTAGGTACTCATAAAGTTCTGGAAGAAGTCCTCGGGGTAAAATTTCTTGACCCGGAGAAGTATGCAATGGTGAACTCCTGGGTGAAAGCTCTAACCGAGTCGCCATTGGTGAAAGAGGCAATGCCTCCCCATGAGAAGCTGGTGGGCATTCTTCGGCTTATCAGGGCTAGGCTTCTTGAATCTGCAGCAGCTTGATGCTTGTAAGGGTCCACTTGATTTTTAAGGTGGGAACTTCGCACTAACATGTTCTATGTGATTGCACTTCTATGTAATCCGAATGTAACTTGCAGAATAAGCTATATAGCCCAATAAAGTTTACTTCAAATGTTCCACTACATCTCAGTCTCTCTATCAATTGTTTTACTGCATTAACACTGAACTAGCCATTCATTTCATCCTACTGTGCTATATTTTGTTGCTATTTGTTGGATATTTGCGGAAGCGTCTGCTTATGTGTGTAAAATAGACTAGGAAATATTGATGTATTTTTTAGAAGGTTATTTGGCAAAGGAAGCACAAGAGAAAAATAAAGAAAACTTTTATTAGTTGGTGGGTAATACAAGGAAAAAAGAAGGAGCTGAAGTTAGTGTGTTGGATGGTACTTTCTCTTGGACGTCCACCAAGCCTATTTATAGGCATTCATCACCGACCTTCTCATATAAAAATCTCTGCGCAAGTCAGAGATTTTCTCATCCTTAATCAGCTTTACATTGACTTGTTGACTGGCTTTGAAGAACAAATATCTCTGCAACTTGCAGAGATAATATTCCTACACAATTCTAGTGAAGTCTAGACATTTCCATTGCCGCCTAAGTCTAGATTTTTTATTTTTTTATTTTTTTATTTTTAGCTTATTCTAAAAATTGGATCAACAATTTAACACTCCTCCTTGATCCAATTTTGTGATACTCCAAGCATGCTTCGTAACTTCTCGAACTTAACTGGTGGTAGTGCTTTAGTAAATATATCAGCAACTTGATCTTCGGTCTTGCAATATTTAAGCTCAATTTCTCCATTGCTCTGCACCTCTCATATGAAATGATATTTGATGTCTATATGTTTGGTTCTTCCATGGAAGACTGGATTCTTTGATATGGCAATTGCAGACTTGTTGTCGCAAAGTATTCGAGTCGGTTCCGTTTGTGCTTCTCCGATGTCCTCTAAAATTCTTTGAAGCCTAGTGCTTGACTAGTAGCAGTAGCAGCTGCAATGTATTCAGCTTCTGTGGTGGATTGTGCCACTGAATCTTGTTTTTTGGATGTCCAAGAAAACATTCTGGAACCCAATGAGAATGCATAGCCAGTAGTGCTCCTCCTGTCATCAGTTGATCCAGCCCAATCACTATCAGTATAGCCAATGAGCTTGGCATTTGCACTTGGCCGATACCAAATGCCATAGTTTGTAGTTCCTCGTAAGTATCTCAAAATTCTTTTGGCTGCACCAAAATGAATTTGGCTTGGATTCTGCATGAACCGTGATAGTAGACTTGTTGCATACATAATGTCTGGTCGTGTTGTAATGAGATAGAGTAGACTTCTAATCAGGCTTCTGTAGAGTGAAGCATCAACTTTTTCCGCTCCATCTTCCTTTAGTAGCTTCTCATTTGTCACAAGTGGTGTCGCAACTATTTTGCAATAGTTCATCTTGAATTTCTTCAGGAGGTTCTCAGTATATTTCTTCTACGAGATAAAGACTCCTCCATTTTGGTCAATCTCGATGCCAAGGAAGTAGTGCATCAAGCCCAAGTCCGTCATCTCGAATGTCTTCATCATTTCTTCTTTGAATTCTTGAATCATCACTTCGTTGTTCCCTGTATATATGAGATCATCTACATACAAAGAGACAATGAGTGTGTTGGACTTACCTTGGGTCTTGATGTAGAGCGTTGGCTCGCTCATGCTCCTCCTAAATCCTTGCTTGGTGAAGTATTCGTCTATTCGGCTATACCATGCTCATGGTGCTTGTTTTAATCCATAAAGAGCCTTTTTAAGCTTTAGAACCTTTTCTTCTTGCCCTCTGACAATAAAGCCTTGTGGTTGTTCCACATATATTTCTTCTTGAAGATATCCATTTAGAAATGCCGATTTCACATCTAGTTGATAGATCATCCATTCTTTTTGTGCTGCTAGGGCTATAAGTGCTCGAATAGTATCAAGGCGAGCAATAGGAGCAAAAGTTTCAGTATAGTCAATACCTGGTTGTTGCAAGTATCCTTTTGCCACCAGCCTTGCTTTATGCTTCTGGATGGATCCATCTGCATTAAGCTTTGTCTTGTAGACCCACTTGACACCAATGATCTCTTTGTCTTCAGGGCAATCAACGAGCTCCCGAGTTTTATTTTTCTCGATCATTTTGATCTCTTCTTCCATGGCTTTTATCCAAACTTCTTCTTTGGATGCTTGTTCGTAGTTTTCTGGTTCTAAAGCAACAAAGTTGCATGTGTCGTAAATTCTTCTAAGGGTTTTCACCCTTAGTACTGGAGACTCTGGAGAAGATTCTTCTTGCGTCACTCTTGGAGAGATTGGTGGAGTCACACCGTGAGTGGTGGAATCTGGCACTTCTCCTTCTTCTTGTGTTGTTGACTCCTCTTGAGTAGGTGACGTGTCTGGCAAGGCGACATACTTTTTTTCGATCTTCTCATCCTCCCAATTCCAAGTAGCATTCTCATCGAACTCAACGTCTCGACTAATCATGAGCTTCTTAGTTCTTAGGTTGTAAACTCGATAACCTTTTGATTGATCACTGTAACCAAGGAATATTCCTTTTTCAGTCTTCTCGTCGAGCTTACTCCTCTTTTGAGCAGGGATGTGGACATAGCATATACAACCGAACACCTTGAGATGCTTCGCTGAAGGCTTCCGTCCGCTCCATGCTTCGACTGGAGTTTTATTTTGGACTGCTTTAGTTGGACACCTATTTAAGAGGTATACAGCCGTGTAGACTGCTTCTACCCATAAGGTGTTAGGAAGGCCTTTCTCCTTTAGCATGGACCTTGCCATCTCCATGACGGTTCTATTCTTCCTTTCTGCTACTCCATTTTGTTCTGGGGCGTAGCCAACAGTTAGTTGATGATGAACTCCTTCATCTTCACAGAATTTATTGAACTCTCTTGAGTTGTATTCAGTGCCTCTATCGCTCTTTAGAACTTTGATTCTTCGGCCACTTTGGTTCTCAACATGGTTCTTGAATTTTCTAAAAATAGAGAAAACCTCCGATCTTTCTCGAAGAAAGTATACCCACGTCATTCTAGTGTAGTCATCAATGAATATGATGAAATATTTATTTTGACTAAGTGTAAGGGTCCTCATTGGACCACATACATCGGTATGGACTAGTTCTAATGGTTTTTTAGCTCTCCATGCACCTCTAGATGGGAAGGACTGCCTTTGTTGTTTTCCAAGGAAGCATCCTTCACAAACATCTAAAAATTCTGAAATAGCTGGAAAGTCTCTCATCATATTTTTCTGATGGAGAATTTTTAGTCCAGCAAAGTTGAAGTGGCCAAATCTTCGATGCCATAGCCATGAGTCATCAAGTTGAGCTTTCATGGCTATGTCCTTAATATATTTCCATCGAATAGGAAAATTTTTATTCTCCATCTTAACAGAGGCAATGATGTTTTTATATTTATCATAGATAATGCAGATATCTCCTCTAAAGTATAAAGAATACCCACTTTGAATCATTTGTCCCACACTCAAGAGATTTTGTGCTAGACTGGGAACTAGATATACATTATGAATATATTTTGGTCCTTTATTTGTTTCCACGGCGATGGTGCCTTTTCCTTTAACATCCACTAATGCACCATTACCCAATTTTACTTGGGAATTCACCGACTTATCAATATCGGCAAATATAGATTCATCCCCAGTTATATGATTGATACACCCGCTATCAATATACCATGTATCGTTTTTCTTATTATTTGCCGCTTGGCCCGCGTAGAATGTATTGTCTTCACTTTCTTTCATTTTTTCAACATAGTTAGCTCGATTATTTGTTTTTGATCGACAATCTTTTTCTACGTGGCCATATCTTTTACAAAAGCGGCATTGTGGCTTATTTTTGAACCAACAATCCTTCTCCAAATGATTTGTTTTTTTGCAAATGCCACAAGGTGGATACTTTTCCCTTTGTGTAGTTTCTCCTCCTTTTTTATTTTTCCATGAGCTCCTTCCACCATTTTTAGATTGATGAAACCGTACATTTATTTTAGATTGAAAGGCACTTTCAATTGAATCTTCATCTTGAGCCATCAATCTTTTCTCATATGCTTCTAGAGAGCCAATTAATTCACTCATTGATAGAGTCGCTAAGTCCTTCGTTCCTTCTATAGTTGTCACAATAGAATTGTATTTTTTAGTAAGTGACACCAATATTTTTTCTACGACCCTTTGATCAGTGATCTCATCTCCGTAGGCTCTCATTTGATTAACTAGTTCTTTTAATTTTCCACAATATTCTTGGACAGTCTCATAATTTTTCATTTTAGAATTCTCAAAATCTCTTCTTAAAGTTTGAAGCCGGATAATACGTACCTTTTCCGATCCTTGAAATTCTTCTCGAAGTATCTCCCAAGCTCCCTTTGCAGTCTTCGCTCTTATTATTCTCGGAAATATCGTTTCCGAGAGTGCTTGTTGAATAAAATAAAGTGCCCTTGCATCCTTTTTCAGTTGATCCTTCGGAACACTCGCACCTTCTTGAGGAGCCTCGTAACCCTTTTCCACGATGTCCCATAGGTCTTGGGCCATCAAGAATGTAGTCATTTTGATACTTCAAAAACCATAGTTATTCCCATCAAAAATAGGAATGGGAAATGCGGATGATGTAGCAGTGGCCATAGTTTAGTTGTTTGGAATTTGGATGGGTAGTTTTTAGGAGTGGGTGGTTAGGACAGATGCCCAATACCAACCAAAAACGTGGCTCTGATACCACTGTTGGATATTTGCGGAAGCGTGTGCTTATGTGTGTAAAATAGACTAGGAAATATGGATGTATTTTTTAGAAGGTTATTTGGCAAAGGAAACACAAGAGAAAAATAAAGAAAACTTTTATTAGTTGGTGGGTAATACAAGGAAAAAAGAAGGAGCTGAAGTTAGTGTGTTGGATGGTACTTTCTCTTGGACGTCCACCAAGCCTATTTATAGGCATTCATCACCGACCTTCTCATATAAAAATCTCTGCGCAAGTCAGAGATTTTCTCATCCTTAATCAGCTTTACATTGACTTGTTGATTGGCTTTGAAGAACAAATATCTCTGCAACTTGCAGAGATAATATCCCTATACAATTCTAGTGAAGTCTAGACATTTCCATTGCCGCCTAAGTCTAGATTTTTTATTTTTTTTATTTTTGGCTTATTCTAAAAATTGGATCAACAATTTAACACTATTGATGATTGATACTACTAGCTGCATATTAAACAGCCTACCTGCAACTTGCAACTTCGCCGAACACAGAAAAGGATAATAATTCTGTGAGAAGATCATCACATCTTTTTGCTGATAACCTCCTTTTGCGGTGTAAAATACCAACTTTTGTGTTAAGCATGTTCAGTTGTTGACTCCGACAAAATAATTTCTTCTTCCTTTGAACAATACAGTCTATCTTGCAGGTAAAAGATTTCTGCTTGAAGTGAGCTGGATGGGACTGATTGAAGTCAATTCAGATCATGTACTATTAGTTGGCCGATCTTTATGTTACCAGGGATATTTTCAATGTGAATTGCCCAGTTTCTTTTTTCCAAGCTAGTCGTGTTCAGATGTGTCCTTCGTGTACGTATAGATATGCTCTTGTGCCTTGAATTGCTCTTGGGATGAAACATTTTCTTAGGCTAAGCCAGATTTGTTCTCGTAGGACCATGAATATTAATCCACAGGCTTTCCATTTGTTCGATTTGACTGGAAATCTATCATGTTGTTTCCTAGAAATGGTAAAATCAAGCATTCACATTCTTAGGATGAGACATCTTTCTTGATATAGTGAGATTTGTTCTCATAAGGAAAAAGAATGGAATCTGCAATTTGAATACTATGAATGATAATCATGGGTTCACCATTTGGTCGATTTGATGGTAAATTTGCCATGTTTCTAGAAATGGTAAAATCACACATTTGCGTTGTGATTTTATTGATTCAACCATCAAGGTACATCAACACATTAAGTATTAGATATATAGTTCTCGGTTATACCCCATGTCATCACCCAGATAACATTGTAACCATGCAAGATCATGACCTTGTGCCCGATGCTTTAGCTGAGTGGAGTTTTGTTTGACAGCATCCAATATGGACTCTTGAGATGGTTGGTTTTGCAGCTTAATTATCTACCATTAGAAGGTTCAGCACAAAAATGAAGTTAATGAAAGGGTGTGATTTTGTTATTATGAATAGGAGAGATTCAAAAAAAGATACAAGAGATTCAGAGAAAAATCTGAATTTATGTTCATCGACCAAGAAATTGATGAGCCAATCTGCACACGCACTCAAAAGAGGAGAAGGTGATGCTCTGTAGATTTCTTGTTTGAATTGTACAAAACATTGGTATATGAACAGCAATCTGAAAAGGGAAGGCAAGTTTGCAAGAAAAGAAGCAGAAATCAAGAAATGCTACCATTCTTGCATAAAGCATGTCTTTTTTCTTTCGATCGAGAATAAACGCTTCTATTAATTAATGAACACTGCTAAAACATGACATAGGAGTTTCTGAACACAAATTATTCCAAAGGGAGCGAGGGGTTAAAGTTAACTAATTTAGAGGAAGAGTCTTTTTGTAGTGAGCTTTGGTGATCCAATCTGCAAGTTGGTTGAATTTCCAGGACAATGGACAACTTCCACATTTTTTAGCTAGGAAAAGTATTGCTTACAATTTTCAGTAACACTATGCAAGGTCCATGGGCTTTCAGTGTTGCCCTTGATAAACTACACGGTTGACGAGCTATCAGTAGGAACTTTGTTGCACAAATCAGAAGAGTTGTTCAGGTCAATGCTCTCAAGCAAGTACAATAGTGCACCTCTCTCTGCTAGGGTTTTAGCATGGACGGCGGAGGATGCGCCCACCGATTTCGCAATGTCAGCGACCATAAAACCACTTGAATTGCGAATTACTCCTGCTATCAACCCTTTCGGATCTCCATCCAGCCAAGAGCAGTCAGTGTCGAGTAAAGCATGTCTAGTTAATTAGTTTGTAAGTTAAACGGGATCCTTTTTAAGTATGATTTCCAATGGAAGAAATTAATTGCCCTTCTTCACTGTTCTTGATGTTTTGTTTCTTATCAAGGACCATGGGAAAAACCTGTTAATTTACATATGAATCACGAATCTAATATTTTGATGACACAAGAAATTACACAATCGATCATACAATTACTTATGGTTGATTCAAATAATAAATGTGTGAACTAATTTGTATATTATGACTGAAACTGTTGTTTGATGGCTGTATCTGGAGCTGTTGAATTATGTAAGTTTATGTGGCCATTAATTATTGTTGCATTGTATTATACGCGTGTTAACTGTAATAGCATGTTGTATAAGCTCAAACCATGGTTGCATTGATAATAGAGAAAAGAAAGAATGAAATGGTTAATGGTTGTGCTGCATGGTCACATAAAAGGGATACCCAACATTGTTGAAAAACCGCCAACCCTTAGAGTTGTACCGTGGCCTTTTGGTCTCCTGATTTCGATTGAATGCTTGATAGTGGTTAGTTGCTAAGCTGTGGTAGAGGCCAGAACAATCCTCATTTGAGAATGCCATTTGGGGGGAGGCCCATGATGTAGCCGTGCCCACGGGGGAGACGATGCCTAGTTTATGGACCTGCAGACCGCCAACTATAAAGTTGTGCCGTGGCTTAAGGGGTTATAATAATTGGAATACATGTGGGTATTGATGCATGAGAAAGTTCATTGGGTCTCTAATTATGCAAAATGATTGTTGATACTGTTATGGCTCGAATTATATTGTATCTACAGGGTGCGTATATCAAGGCAATGTGAGATCACCTGTGATTGTATCTGATGGCTATTGAATTGTATTGTGGCTTTGTTTTCTAGCATGTTGGTGATTAGACAAAGCAGAAGTTGCTTTGCAATTAATCTGACATCGATATTAGGTTGCATGATTAGGCTACTCTTGAAGCGAGTAGAGTTCCTAACCGAGACTTAGGATTTTAACTTACTAATTTTATCTCATCCATTCATGGTTAACATTTTCAAGTCCTTAGCATGACGTCTTACCTAGTGAGGTTCGATGTCCCTGTTGATATAAGCATCTTCATCACCACGCGACTCATTCCATATTGCAATTTTGTATATGAGCAGCACGTGACAACCATATGGGTCAATAAGGGGAAGAGGGATCATTACATGCTACACGTCTTCAAGGCGTGGTATGTCAAGCATAGGGACATGATGTATGGTTTCCTAAGAGGCTATGATGGACCTACACCGCATGAAAGGCCGAGCAACGAGGTTTGGGATCCAATGGACCTCGATCCCCCTGATGGCGCAGTGATGGACCTTTGTTGAGCGAATTTGACCATTCCGAGACCAGTGATTAGACATCTGTCGCCTAATCTCTTTTTGACTAACCATCCTCTCCTTTTTGTTTATGATAGATTAGCTAGGCCTAGTCTCTTTTTGTGTTGGCCTTGGAATGTCACTCGAAGTAGGGCTTATACATATATTGTTTCTTCGAGCTAACCTTTGTAGATAAACCACTACGTCCTTCTACTATCCCTACTTGTTGTTAGTTGGGTGTGTTTAGTTTCACTTTCGCATGTGTTTAATGATAAGATGAAATGGACTAGTTGGTGACAGAGCCTAGGATGTCACATATTTTAGATCACAAGTGAATTGGAGTTGTCATGAGCTCGAGAGTCGGAGCATGACAATATTTAATATGGACACTTGAGATGGTTGGCTTTTCAACTTAATGATCCCCCGTTGGTAGGTTAAACACAGAAATGGAGTAAATAGGGATTTTGTTATTTTGAATAGGAGAGATTTAGAGAAAGATAGAAGAGATTCAGAGAAAGATCTAATTTTAGGTCAATCAATCAAGAAATCGATGAATCAATATGAGCATGCATTCAAAGGAGGAGGAGGTGATTCTCTCTAGATTTCTTGTTGGAATTGTACAAATCATTTGTATTTGAACAACAATCCAAAAAGGGAAGTAAAGTTTGCTAGAAAAGAAGTAGAAAACAAAAAAATTACCATACTTGTGTAAAGCATGTGTTTTTTTCTCTTTATCAAGAATAGAGGCTTCTATATATTAATGAACACTGTTAAAACATGACATAGGAATTTCCGAACACAATATTCGAGAGGAGCCGAGGGGGTTAAGTTTACTGATTTGGAGGAAGAGTCTTTCCGAGATGAGCTTTGGCGAACCAATATGTAAGTCAATTGAATTCTTAAGGACAATAGACAACTTCCACATTTCTCAGCTAGGCCAAGTATTGCTAAGAATCTTCAATAATGCTGCGCAAGGCCCATGGGCTTTCAGTGTAACTGGTGACAAACTGTACAATTTACGAGTTATCAGTGTGAAGTTTGTTGCACAAATTAGAAGATTCATTTGGTTTAGTGTTCTTGTGCAAGTCCAAGAGCGCATTTATCATAGCTAGGTTTTTGGCACAAAGGGTGGATGCGGCACCGATTTCGCGATGCTAGCATCCATAAAACCACTCGAATCACGAATCACTCTTGCTATCAACCCTTCCGGATCTCCATCTTGCCAAGAGCTGTCGGTGTTGAACTTGAGAAATCCCTTGTCCGGCCATGGAAGGCATGTCTAGTTAATTAATTTATAAGATAAACGGGAACCTATTTAAGTATGATTTCCTATGGAAGAAATTAGAGCCTGCATGGTAACACTCTCGGGAATAATTGTTTCCGTTCTTTATTCCCGGAAGCGGATTTGGAACAAAAATGTGTTTGGTAAATTTTTTGTTTTCGGGAACAAATTTGTTCTCCGGAACAGGTTTGGAGTAGAGACTAGAAACAAAAAAAAGTTGCTTATCATTTCCGGGAACAATTCTAAGAGTTAATTTTTTTCTCTTTTCTCTCCTCTTTTTTTCCCTTTCTCTTTCTTCTTCTTCTTCCTCTTCCTCTTCCTCCTCCCACCCCATCACTGCCCCCACCGCCGCCGTCGGCGAGTGGCCGGGCGAGGTCTGGCAAGCTTGCCGGCGCCTCGCCAGGCCAGGGCAAGGTTCGACAAGCTCATCGAAGCCTTGCCAGGTTGGGTGAGCCTTGCCAGTGGCTAGGCGAGGTCCAGCAAGCTCGTCGGAGCTCGCCCGGCCTCTCACCAACCACCACTGGTGGCGATGGCCAAGAGGAAGAATGGGAGAAAAAAGAAAAAAATTATGACAAAAAATACTAAAAAATTAAAAGAATCAAAAGATTAAAAATTTTTACCAAACGCATTTTTATTCCCGGAGTAAAAATTTTGGATAGTTACCAAACACCTTCAAATGCTCAGAAATTGTTCTCGGGAACATAATAAAAAAAAAAATCATTTCTGAGCAAAAATTGTTTTCGAGAACGGAAACGTTGTCATGCAGGCCCTTAGTTGCCCTTCCTCTATCTGTTCTTGTTGTTTTGTTTCTTATCAAGGACCATCAGAAAACCCTATTAATTTACATAATTATCGAGAATCTAATGTTTCGTTGACACAAGAAATTGCTCTACCGATCATACAATTACTTATGGTTGATTCAAAAAATGTATGTGCATATGTTGGGAACAATAGTAACTTCAGTTTTATTTCCAAATAAATTTATTTAATGAAAAAGAAAAGAAAAGGAATTATAGGGAATTCATAGAAATGAATTACAAGAAATTCATAATAATTCTATTCATTCTTCAATAGTTTCATAGATTTTTCACTGTAGATTATTTGATAATTGTTTTGATAATTGTTTAGCCTAACCTAATGATACGACAAGCAAGGAATTGCATGGAATGTTTAAAATATCAACCGAGGCCAGAGAGGATATGGATTAGTACCAATTAAGTTCTCCGAAAAGTCATTATTAAAATTACTTGCCATGTTCGTAATTCAAGAATTTCTCATTCGCGCTACAAGTTGGATGACGATTACAATTTGGGATAAAAGCGATGTGTTATACATAAGATAAGGTTGCAATGAAAATAAATTTAAAGAAAAATTGCAAACAAAGACCTAATTTAGTCTCAATAAGTGCCTCAACTAGTTGGTCGGCCAAATTTTTGCTGACCAGCGAGCATATGCATCTCACATGCCATGATTGCAGGCATTGTTTGCCATGGAAATTTTTTCTTTTTCTTTTCCTTTCTTTTCACTGTTCATCATCTTCTTCCTTTCTCATTCTTCCTTCCG
Organism: Corymbia citriodora subsp. variegata; assembly: GCA_014858505.1. NCBI lineage: Eukaryota > Viridiplantae > Streptophyta > Magnoliopsida > Myrtales > Myrtaceae > Corymbia > Corymbia citriodora. Next base: position 27,463 of record MU090165.1, read on the forward strand.
CACCATTGTGCAGCCACTTCCGATGAAGGCGAATGTCAGTGAAGACTGAGTGGCTTCCACAACGACAAAGGCAGTTGTTCTCGGTGATGGCCGCCATATCTCCTTTTTTTTTTTTTTTGTACTTATCAAAGCGTCATGCTCATTAAATCTTGTAGCCGCTAAGACACAATCAAAAAATCGCCAGCAAGAATGGAGCCTAGGATACAGAGTGAGTTACACCACGTCGAGAACAACCGCTGTTGTTGCCATGGAAGCCACTCAGGCCTTCACCGGAAGTGGCTGCACAGTGGTGCGAACAAAGAAGGATGAAGAAGATGAGTAAGAAAGAGAAGAAAAAAACCATAACAAAAATGCCCTCAACCATAGCGTGCTCGCCGGGTGGCAAGTTCACTAAGTTAGCCATTGTAAACCTTTATTTGAAATAACATTCATTATAAGTTCTCTTTTGATAAAAATATTTTTACTTTAGAATCTTATTTGAAAATTTTCCTAAATTTGATAAGATGAGCAATTAGAAGAACTTGAGGACCAAAAATCCTGCTTAAGCTCGAGACGAGGTTTCGCGGTACTCAAGAAACGATCTGGGTCAACGAAGAAGAAGGATCTCATCTTCTGATATTTTTTATCCATTTTCTTCTCCATTTTTAAATGGGAAGGTGATGAACGCATTGATTTGAATTCCAGAGCAGGTAATTTTCTTTCAGATGTATACCGTCCATTTCTTGCGGAGAAAGCCTACCAATTGCTGTCGTCAGAAAGCTTTAATAATGGCGGTAGTTCTTGGCAAACAAGCCAGAGAATTGAACAACGCGCTGTATATAAAGCACTAAACCCATGGATCCTCCACATCCAATCTGAAACTCATAGAGACGCTCAGGGAGAGAGAGAGAGAGAGAGAGAGAGAGAGAGAGAGATGGCAGGCAGAGTAGTTCTTCACGGAATGTGGGCTAGTCCGTACAGCAAGGGGGTGGAGCTCGCTCTGAAAGTGAAAGGCATCGAGTATGAGTTCGTGGAAGAAGATTTGACAAACAAGAGTGAAGCACTCATGCGGTACAATCCTGTTCACAAGAAAGTCCCTGTCCTCGTTCACAATGGCAAGCCCATCGTCGAGTCCCTGGTCATTATCGAGTACATAGATGAGACTTGGAAGGAGGGTCCTCGCCTCTTGCCCCAAGATCCCTACGAAAGAGCCAAAGTTCGCTTCTGGACTGGCTTTCTCCAACAGCAGGTCAGTGCCAATTTTCCAGCAACATGTTTGATGAATTCAGGACAAATTTTCGTTTTTCCCAATGAAATCTGGAGAACTCGTGTCCGCATGACCAAGGGAGCTTTATGCAATGATAATGGTGACTATGATATAATAGTTGCATCAACCTACTCTTGTCTTTAATTGCTATTACCTTGCGACAGGCAGGCGGCTGCCTAGCTGTTACCCACCGAGCATGAGAATTCTCAAAATTATAACAGGAGCATTTGTCTCAATGAAATATTTTCTCTTTGCAATATAGACCAATTAAACAGAAGGAGGATGAAACTAGAGTTCAAGCAAGTTTAACATTGGCAGTTATTAACTGCAGTTGTTTGGGCCCATGATCTCTCTGCTCAAAACTGATGGAGAAGCGCAAGAGAAACTGAAGGTGTTGGAAGAGGGAATCAAGGGCAGTTATCCGGGGGGGCCTCCATCTATCAACGGCGACAACATGGGACTCCTAGACATTGTTGGCTGCCCGATATTGGGTGCTCATAAGGTTCTGGAAGAAGTCCTCGGCAAAAAATTTCTGGACCAAGAGAAGTATCCGAGGGTGACATCTTGGGTGAAAGCTCTAACTGAGTTGCCGTTGGCAAAAGAGGCAATGCCTCCTCATGAAAAGCTGGTTGGACTCTTTCAGTTCATAAGGTCTAGGGCTCTTGAATCTGCAGCAGCTTAATGCCTAGAAGCGTCTCCTTGATAATATGGGTGGGAAATTCGCTGCGTGCACGTCATATTTGATTGCACTTCTATGTAATCCGAATGTATTTGCAGAATAAGCTATTGCCCAATAAAGTTTATTTCAAATGTTTCACTACTTCTCAGTCTCTTTTTCAACTCTTTTACTGTTAATAACAATGAAATGGCTGCCTGCGACTTGCCACTTCGCTGATCTAACTTTGCGAGAAGATTATCACATCCTTTTGCTGATAACTTGCTTTTGCAGTGTAAAATCCCAACTTGTTCAGTTGCCGCCTCCAACAAAACAATTTTTTTTTCCCATTTTGAACAAGACTGTCTATCTTGCTGGGAAAAGATTTCTTCTTGAAGTCAGCTGATTGAAGTCAATTTTGCTCGTGTGCTATTGGTTGGCTGATCTTTGTGTTACCAGGGATATTTCCAGTAAGAATTGCCCAATACCTTCTTTAAGCTAGTCGTGGTCAGATGTGTTCTTCGTGTATGTATAGATATGCTCTCTTGCCTCGATGGAATTACTTTTGGGACAAGGCATCTTCTTCTTAGGCTAGCCAAAGATCGTGGTGTTTACCAGAAATGGTAAATTGCGCATTTACAATTTAGGGACAAGACCTCTTTTTTAGGGTAGCGAGATCTGTTCTCATAGAAAAAAACATGAAATCTATAATTTGAATGACAAGAATGATGATCATGGGCTCTTCATGCGATCAATTTGGCAGTATATCTGTCATGTTGTTTCCTAAAATGGGGATAATCATGTATTTACATTGAAATATTATTGATTTAACATCATCATATGTCAGCACATTATGTGTTACATATACAACTCTCAAGCATGTCCCATGTCTTGACCCAAATAACATTGTAATTGTGCAAGATCATGACCTTGTGCGCTTTAGTTAAATGGAGATTCAATTGACTATATTCAATCTGGACACTTGGGATGGTTGGTTTTTCAGCTTAATGATCGCCCAATGGTAGGTTAAACACAAAAATGAAGTAAATAAAAGGAAGCAACTTTGTTAGTTAGAATAGGAGAGATTCAAAGAGAGACCTAAGAGATTCAGAGAAAGATCTAATTTTATATTCATCAATCAAGAAATCAATGAATCAGCCTGAGCGTGCATTTGAAGGAGGAGGAGATGATTCACTACAGCTTTCTTGTTGGAATTGTACAAAAAATTTGTATTTGAATAGCAATCTGAAAAGGGAAGACAAGTTTGCTTGAAAAAAGGCAGAAGACAAGAAAGACTACCATACTTGTGCAAAGCATGCCTAGTTAATTAGTTTGTAAGCTAAACAACAACCTCTTTAAGTATGGTTTCCTATGAAAGAGATTAATTGCCCTTTTTCTCTTAGTTCTTGTTGTTTTGTTTCTTGTCAAGGATCATAGTGAAAACCTGTTAACTTATACANAATGAATCAGCCTGAGCGTGCATTTGAAGGAGGAGGAGATGATTCACTACAGCTTTCTTGTTGGAATTGTACAAAAAATTTGTATTTGAATAGCAATCTGAAAAGGGAAGACAAGTTTGCTTGAAAAAAGGCAGAAGACAAGAAAGGCTACCATACTTGTGCAAAGCATGCCTAGTTAATTAGTTTGTAAGCTAAACAACAACCTCTTTAAGTATGGTTTCCTATGAAAGAGATTAATTGCCCTTCCTCTCTTAGTTCTTGTTGTTTTGTTTCTTGTCAAGGATCATAGTGAAAACCTGTTAACTTATACACAAATGAACAATCCAATGATATGATAACTAGAGATATTGACAAATCGATCATACAATTACTTATGGTGGATTCAAATAAAATACATGTATTTGTTAAGAACAATAGTTACCTCAGTTTTATTTCCAAATAAATTTATTTGATTGAAAAGAAGAAAATGAATTATAGGAAACTCATATGAATACTAATCATTCTTCATTAGTTTCTTAGATTTTTCATTATAAATTATTTGATAATGATTAGGTGAGAAGGAATTACATGGAATGTTTAAAATATCCACACTAAGGCTAGAGAGAAGGTGTAGGTTAGTACAAATTAATTCCATCAAAAGTCATTATTAAAATCACTTGCTATGTACATCTTTCAAGAATTTCACATTCTCGCTAAAAATTAGATGATAATTACAATTTGGGATAAAATTCACACAAGCTATACATAATATGAAAGTGAAGTGTTTAAAATGTAATAAGGAGGAGCAAATGGATTAACTTGAGAGCCAAAGTGTGATTCTCCCTTCCATTTTCAAACCATGCCCTCGATACAAGGTCTGGCGGTTTCTTGAAAAACAAGAACATCCTGGGTCAACGAGGAACGAGAAGGATCTCAACTTTAGACATTTTTTCTGCTTTTTCTTTTCCATTTTTAAATGGGAAGGTGACGAACACATTGATTTGACTTTCAGAGCAGACAATTTTCTTTAATATGTGTTTCGTCCATTTCTTGCAGGGAGTGGCTACCTCTTGCTCTCGTCAGAAAGAATTAATAATGATGATGGTTCTTGTCAAACGAGCCAGAGATGCTTTCGACTCCACGTTGACTTGACCGACGCGTTGTAATTGAAGCACATCGTAATATTAGTGGTTTAACCATCATTGTACATCAGCATCTCAATGTTTTTGATATACAACTTTCAAGTATGTCTCTTGTCAGGTCATGATCTTGTGCCTAACGCTTTAGCTAAATGGAGATATTCTTTACGGTATTCAATATGGACGCTTAAGATGGTTGGCTTTTCAGCTTCATGATCTCCCATTGATAGGTTAAACACAAATATAAAGTAAATAGGGATTTCGTTATTTTGAATAGGAGAGATTTAGAGAGAGATAGAAGAGAATTAGAGAGAGATTTGATTTTATGTTGATCGACCAAAAAATCGATGAATCAGCCTAAACTTGCATTCAAAGGCGGAGGAGGTGATTTGCTGCAGATTTCTTGTTGGAATTGTACAAAACATTTGTATTTGAACAGCAATCTGAAAAGGGAAGGCAAGTTTGCTTGTAAAGAAGCAAAAGACAAGGAAGATTACTATACTTGTGCAAAGCATGTCTAGTTAATTAGTTTGTCAATTAAAAAGGAACCTCTTTAAGTATGATTTCCTATGGAAGAGACTATTGCCCTTCCTCTCTCTTTTCTTGTTGTTTTGTTTCTTGCCAAGGACCATAGAAAAGACTTGTCAATTTATATACAAATCAAGAATCTAAATTCTGATGTTCTGGGTGAAGGTGACACCCAGCAAGGCCATTCTAGCTAGGGTGAGGGCCACCCTTGCCAGCACTCCCTCACCTAGGCTAGATCTATCAAGGCCGACGAGTCTCGGCCTCTCCCTGGCTAGGCTGGCCCGCCCAACCATGGTCGATGACCAACCATCACTAGCCAATTGCCCATCACCCAAAGGAAAAAGAAAGAGAGAGGGGAGAAAAAAGAGAGGAAAAAATAATAAAAATCAGAAAAAATAATAAAAAATCAAAAGTTTATTTAAAATTTATTAAAAAAAGTATTCACATCAGTACCAACGGTACCATGTAAGCCACATTAGCAAAATCCATTCAAAATTACTTGGACGGACAAAATTGGCATAAAGTCAAGAAGTTTATGATCAAATTGATACTCATTAAAAAAATTAATATTAAATTGGCACCATTAAAATGTTTACGACTAAATTAAAACAAAGTCAAAATGTTTATGACTAAATTGGTACCATTAAAATGTTTAGTCCAAGTTGGACCAGTCCAACACCTAACCCAACATGCAATGTTTGTCCCTATTTTTGGGACCGGGAATTTCCTTGTTGTGCTTGGGATTAAGGATTGGACCAACCCTATGGGTTCAATTTGGTTCTATGATTAATCCATGACTAATTGATTATTTTATTATTTCATTTTTTTATATTCCTTAAAAGAACAAGTATACTTTTTCAAATTATGCAATATTGAGTAACCAAACTATAAATATCAATACATATTAAAAATAAATATAAGATAAGATATCAATAGAAATTTAGACTTACTAAAAGCAACAAACTATAATAACAAACATGAAAGGTAAGGGAATAGAGGTGAGCAAGGTCGACGTAAGTGAAGTTTTTTTTTTTTTTTTATAGCTAAATCAAGGCTAGATTTCTTTCTACTTTCTAATTTACTTGACAAATTCAAAGAGAATAGACAAGGAGGCACTAAAATATTGAATAGACAAAAATCTATAGTATATAATATGTTAGAGATATAATATTATATATCTTATATATTACATTCAAGGTTGGTATGTGTTAGATCAAGAACCAACCCATATAGTGCATATCAAGGGGTTTTAGGACCAAAAGCCAGCCCAATCTCTTTGCGAACCAGAACCAAGCCAGCACCAACAAGATTAGGCCAGTCCAAGATGGTCCAAGGTCAACCCTAAACTGATGCTTGCCATTAATTTTGGGTGAACAGGGAAGAAGAAGGATCTCACCTTCAGACATATTTTCTCCATTTTCTTCTCCATTTTTAAATGGGAAAGAGATGAACACATTAATTTGACTTCCAAAGCTCATACTTTTATTTAAGGAAAATACCATCAAAAATCCCAAACTATGTCATTTGGGATAAATTTATTTTGAAAATTTTCTTATGCCACAAAAAACATCAAACTATACCATTTGAGACACATTAATCCCAAACTCTTTAGCTGAAGGGAATTTTCATCTTTTTCCTTTTTTTTTTTCTTTTTTTCCTTTCTCTTCTCTTTGCCAGCTATGGCAAAGGGAAGCCAACGAGGGCTACCCTCACCAACGGCGGAGTCAAGCAAGGGCAGCCCTCCCTAGCGTTGGGCAAAGGCGGCCCTTGTGTTGGGCAGGCAAGGTGACCCTCTCCCGAGTTGGTGAGGGTTGCCCCTGCCAGATCTAGTGAGGGTGGCCCTTGCCTAAGCTGAGCATGGACCGCCCTTGCCCTAGGCAGGCCAGGGTCGCCCCTGCCAGATCTAGCGACAACTCTTGCCCAAAGCCAAGGAGGATCACCCTTGCCAAATTCGACGAGGGTGGCCCAACACCCTTTGCCCAACTCTACCGTAGGTGAGGGTGGCCCTCGCCAGCTTCCCTTTGCCATGGCTGGTAGAGGGAAGAGAAGACAAAGAAAAAAAGGAAAAAGGAAAAAGACGAAAAAGATGAAAATGCCCTTCAGCCAAAGAGTTTTGGATAAATGTGTTTCAAGTAACATAATTTGACATTTTTTGTGATACAAGAAAAAATTCAAGATAAATTTATCTCAAATGGCATAGTTTGAAGTTTTTTTTTATACAAGAAAAAATTCAAGGTAAATTTGTTCTAAGTAACATAATTTGGAATTTTTGATGGCACAAAAAATGTTTAAAATAAAATTATCTCAAGTGACATCATTTGAAATTTTTTGTGGTAATTTCCCTTTTCTTTAATACGTATTCCGTCCATTTCTTTAGGGAATGGCTACCACTTGCTCTCGTCAGAAAGATTTAATAATGGCGATGGTTCTTGTCAAATGGGCCAGAGATGCTTTCAACTCCACGTTGACTCAAACGACGCGTTGTATATAAAGCCCTAAACCCATGGGTCCTCCACGTCCATTCTGAAACTCAGAGATAGGGACACCCAGAGAGAGAGATGGCAGGCAGAGTGAAGTCACGGAATGTGGGCGAGTCTGTACAGCAAGAGGGTGGAGCTAGCTCTAAAGTGAAAGGCATCGAGTATGAGTTCGTGGAAGAAGATTTGACGAACAAGAGTGAAGAACTCTTGCGGTATATTGGTAGATTAGGTTTATAATAAAGGGTATAATTGTCATTGTATTGTTTTAGCCCTAAACCCTACGTATATATTGTAAATTAGTTCATCAATGAAAGCGTTGTTCGCTCAATCTCTACATGGTATCAGAGCGGTGATCCTTGGAGCCTGTCCCTCACGTCCAAAGTCACCACGATCTCTCTCTCTGGCCTTCTCACTTGATTACGTATTCTTTGAAGATGATGGTGAAGGATTCGATGGCGAGATGAATGCAGACGTCGGGAGGACAACAACCGCCAGCACCATCGTCTATGAAGAATGATGAAGAAGGACCCAACTAAAGATATAACCAGATGATGGGGATGATAGTGGCCTTGGATATCATCGAAGAGTTTTCGAGATAGTGGACTCGCGATCATCTGCCATTGCTTCACTTTGCTGGAGCGGCTCCGATCGGCTCAGATTTTGCGGCTCCGATCGGCCCAGATTTTTCCCCTCTGTTTTTTTTTGCAGGTCTCTTGCGATTTTTTGCTTTTCGAAGAAGCGTCTCTTGTGCTTCTTTAATGGTCATCACACGTGGCCCCAAAATCTGAGTCAAGCTTGGGAGATCTCTTCTGATTCAACCGGATTGCT
>MU090166.1:0-28663 GCA_014858505.1 Corymbia citriodora subsp. variegata
TGGCAAAACCTTCACAGGGTTTTCAATAGCTTTTAAGTCCATTCATCACATGTCCCATCAAATGCTTCATAGTCTATGGACTAAAGGGCATTGATTCTAAGTATCTTTAAGGAAGTGCTCGAATTGTCCTAGCATGCTCGTTTCAAGTGCGTGTAGGCAAACCATTGATGGGAAAGTATTGAACACCATAGCTTACTCACGCACAGGAATCGCACTGAGCATTTGACCAGCAGCCTCATGAGGATGTCTATAAGAACATCATCTGTGTGTTTGGCCATTCCCGCGGTTCAATATATATATATTGAGAAAAGCAGACGTTTCAGCCGAACTCTTCAATAGAGAAAACCCAATGTGGACCAAGGATGTGCTCAATGTACTCTTCTGCTTGGAAGTCTAACACTTCTTGACAATGTCACTTTTTAGATGAGCCACAAGACAACTGGCCTGAGCTGGGTCGTCAAACACGTTGTTTCCTATCATTTTAGGACCGGAACTAACGACAGCTCCAGCAACTATATGAATGACCTAGTAAGGAAAACATATCCAGTAATCCAGCGAGTTAACTACTCGATTCGCATCTTTATTAAGCTAAACCCGACAACATTATCAAAGTCTATGCGATGGTTATTTTTTTGCTAGAGATTTATTCTTGTGCGTTTGCGTTTTAAGACCTTGGAAAAAATAGTGTGCTGAGCTTATTTTAAATTGCAAGGTCTTGCTTAGGCCCAGGAATCACTGACCTTGCTGGAGTTACGTTGCCTCCAGAAATCAAATCGATCCTATCGAAAATTTAAGTTCAACAGGACGGAGTCTCTTCCATCGGTCTTTTTCATTTGTCTAAGCAACTGGGCACTGCTTTACCAACTACTTAATAAGAGCCAAAATTTGATTCCATGCATCCTTCTCGCAATGAATTGCAACATGATGTCATCTCGAGATTCAATAGCAGCACAATGTGCACCTGATTTTCATTTCATTCTCGCAAAAGTATGTCAAGTAGCTCCTGTATACTGAAACAGCGCAATTGAAGTGAGTCAGTTTTGATAATAAGGATCTTTGAGTCCGTATATACAAAGCTATGCACGGCAAGGGAACGGATGTGGGAAAGCTCCTGGGCCCCCCACTACAAAGCTGAGAGATGTTCGGATGAGGAAATGCATTTCGCCTGTACAGCCAATGTCTTCACGATGCCTCTGCATGGGTCGCCATCAAATTCTGCATTTGAGATCCTGACGGAACAGCTATTTCTTCCTTGACAAGCCTGTGACATTGCAGGTATAAAATTTACACCATTAGGCAGTTGCCAATGGACTAGATGAAAAAAAAATACCATCATGAAGGCCATTCTACCTAAAGGTCCCCACACTTTGTCAATGATTAAGAGCTCCACATCATTACAATTAGAGTAACAACTAATTCAACTAATAATTGCCATGCTACATAATTGAACCGAAAGCAAATTTTCCTAATTTACTCCATCTTAAGGGAGCATGCTACCATATAGGGTAAAACAAGAATTTAGACCTGCACCCATAATTCACTTGTAGGGAGCGATCAACTTTCACTTTTGTCAAACCACATTTAATTGACTAACATTATGAGAAAAATGCATGGTCCAGGAGGCTTCTAAGATAGATGGTTAAGCTTATCCTCAGTTTCACATTCTACTATTTCTTATTCGATGTTCAGAATCCCCAGCCCATCGTATGAAAACAAGGAGAAAAGCCTCCTCCTTTTCTAAAGAATGAAATTTTAAAAACCAATTGCCCTTTTTCTCTGAACCCCAAAATCAGCAGACAGATACTGAGTTTTTTAAATGACCATTAAAGGGTTTTACTAGCTACATGTGAGATTTTGTGAGATCGCTATCAATTATTCTAAAAGCTTAAGTTGTTAAATAACGGCGTGGTTTATTATTTATATATTCTAACACTTCCCCTCATGCTTAGCCTAGTTTTTTGCCTAGTATTAAGCATGGAAATTTAATTTGGGAGGCAAATGGGGCCTGGTAAGATTTGAACTCAGAGCCTTCAGCTTTGATACTATAAAGAATTTAGAGAAAAGAATTGTGATAATTCTCCATATCATTTGTACCACAATTACAAAGCTACTTATAAGACTACTTTGAATGCCAACCAGGAAAAAAGAGATCTAGAAGTTACAACTATAATCCCACAAATTAAGGAATACTAATAAATCATTTCCTAACTAATTCTTTACAGCTATTTCCTAATAATCAAGACCTAAAAATCAGGATCAAATATTCCTAATAATTAGGTTCAGAAATCAAGATAACTCAGCAGTATCAATAAACTAATCACTCTTCTTGTGAAAATCCCCCTAGTCTAAGCTTAGTGTACATTTACCTTTGTTACCACCAGCGAGGAATTGGGAGCGTGGCAGCTGCTTTTGCGGAAGTTCTGGCAGCCGCCTGCAGGTGTTCCATAGCTTGCAAATTCTATGGAGGCAATTACATAACCATCTTCGCATTGCAAATGCATCTCAGGAGTCATATCATTGATCGAGATTCTTCCCCCAACAGAATCGGGAAGGGACCACTTTTGTACAGGAGGATAGTGTGATTCCGACACTAGACCACAGATGATCTCCGAGAAATGTAACTTGATTGATATATCAAATGGATTCCCTCCAGTTTCCTCAAAGACGACAAGTAAATTATCTGACCCCTGGAGCCATGACCGTGGTATGTGATACCTGTAAATAGGAAACAATAAGCTTATTGCAGAGACAGATTTACCATACCATGAGATTTGTCCATTTATGGCTTTTAGCAAGAACCATGTGTAAGTGAGGATGATGAAAAGAACATAATAATCCATCAGTAAAGATTGCATGCAGTGACACAAAAGGCAATAGACATGTTATCAACGGAGCTGTACCTTGTTTGGGTAGGCTTTCCGCAATTTGTGCGGCATTTTGCTGAATTATAGGGTCCACGATAATCACATGTAGGCTGACATCCACCTTTTGGGGCAACTAGAGTCCAGTATCTTCCAATATGATGGCCATTGACCCAAGCCTGGCCCTTTCCCATGCTACCCAGATCAATAGCAACAGGATCTGTCCCATCTGGGGAGTCAAAGTATGTCTGCTTCAACCAATAAAAGATTTTGAGTATTAGGAGTTCTCATTTGTGCGGTTTTATAATGATTATAATTATAGAAACAATGAGTCAACTGCTAGTCACAATCATAAAATAAAGGAATGTTGCATGGCAAAAGATGCCAAAGAATATGGTATTACATGCAAACACTATCTCTTAGAACCAGAATTCATCATTGCTTGTACTCTCCAAGCGAAGAGGAAAAAGAGGAGGGGACAGAGGGAAGGGGGGGCGATCCAGTTACCTTGTACCAAGAAAATGTGGACGGCACGTTATCCTGAGTCAAATAAGTCCATTCAGCCTTCTCATTATCCTCAGTTGTGTATATCTTAAGGAACTCGCCCCTAAGCCCAACCTATATGCAAAATGAAATCAAATCAAAAATAATTTCGCAGAATCAATCACATTCTGATGACAGAGCATTTAATGGCTAGTCAGATAGAGGCAATAAAATAATAGAAAAAAGAAAAAATTCCAGTATTCATGCTCAGTTGCTAAATCAGACACACAGTTGATGAGAAAATATGATGGAAATAAATTTGCCTTCAAGAATGAGACAGTATGAGCCTGGCCATGAACTTGAACTTTGTTCCTAGTTGCAAGAGGCATATTATTTTGATGCACAAAACAAGGATCTAAAATTTTATTCTGCTGCCTGAAGCCTGTCTCTAAAACAAAAGCATAAACAATCAAAGCATTGGCATTTAGATTTAGGAATGAGCCTGTTCAAGAAGCTAACCACCACATGCTCCATTCAAGGAATTTCTGATCCATTATTCTCAAGGAGTAGTGGTTTACTAAGCAAGATAGATCAAGATGAGAACCAGCTTCTCCAGCCTCAAATTTTATGCAGCAGGCATCAGTATTTAGAGAAGGCTAAGAGCCAAAAAAAGTCAAGGTGAGTTGATTGCAATAAATTGGGTATAATCTAAATTGATTCGCGAAAGTGGTCTGACAACATTTAGAAAATATGGAAACGGATACTCAGATACAAAAGAATGATATATTGCTGAGACAAGGGTGTGGTCAGATCTTTTTATATTGCTTCACCAACGTTAAGGACCAGTCTCATACTCGTTCAAAGAAAGTTCCATCTCTTACCTTTCTTGAAGCTAATAGCTATCTCGATTAAAATAACAGATAGCGAATTGTGCATAATGTTACAACAGTATAAATAACAATTGCAAACATGCAAACATGCAAACGAAGAAAAGGTATGCTAGTGGGCCGCAATAAAGGACAGAATTGTAATTGCGAAGAAGAAAAAATAAGAGATGGGGAAACTGTGTCATAATTTAAGCAGTACCCCAGTGGAATAACTTGCCTGATAGGTCCACGAAGATTTTGCAAGGTCTATATCCCCATCTTTAAATCCAGTGAGCTTTACCTTGCCTCTGAACCCAGCCCCATCTTTCTCAAAAAAGGCACCATAGTTCTGCACCATGAGATAATATAGTGACAGTGAGTAGGATCGATATCTCTTTAATAGAACAGCTGTCAAACCATACAAACAAGAGCAACTGGAAAGTATCACTGCCACATATAAATAACCCAGTGAAAAAAGTAGAGCAGCTGGGAAATATTACAAAATGCAAAAATACCTACAAGAACTGCCACCCTGAAGAGATCTAAAAATCCAAAACACCTTCTTTTAGACTAGGGATAAGTACACTGGAAGTCCTAAAATTTGTCATGAAAGTGCAATCGAGCTCTAAAACTTTCAAATAATGCAATCAATTCCTAAATCTTGTCGAATTGTTCCAATCAAGTCCTTTCGTTAATCACACTTTCATGACAAATTTTAGGACTCAATTGCACTTTCATGATGAATTTTATGACTTCCAATGCACTTATCCCTTTAGACTAATATTAGTTTCTGAGATAACTAAGAAGATGACACTTTAACTAGTTCCTTTTGTGTTCTTCTCCCATTCTCTTCCCTTACTGATTTTTTCTTTCAACAAAACTTGTCAACATCAAATTGTGTTAAGCCACTCCTTTTTCCCTTGCGTCCAACATCTATGGCACAGCAGGAGATACAAGTGCCAATTTCACTTATTCTATCACATTGGCCCATTAAAAGTAGACACAGCATTCTTCCCAAGAGAATTCAGTCAAGAAAACCATGGAAAGCCTAAGTTTTACTTAATTTGTTGAATTACCTGATAAATACTAGCCATGACACTATCACATAGTCTTCAATACTTTTTGTAGAAACAGCACAAACCAATAAATATGATGCTGCTGTGTTCACAAACCTGCCAAGGAACAAAGATTTACCTGTAAACCGACTGTTTGTGATAGCAGAACTAGATCATTATATCCTTGCAGAAGATCAACAGGCTGCACTGCCTTGACCCAATGACCGTAAGTACTGCCTACAGTTGAATTAAACATAAACTTGACTTAGCAGATATACTTTCAACCAGTAGGCAGTACATATGTTAAAGACAAGAAATATCCACTTGCACTGCTGAAGAACAATAACAAACCAATGACTGCAAGACCCTAGATAATGATTCCAGGAAGCCACCGAAGTGGAGAGATAGTTTTCATTTAATTATTTATTAGCTGTCTTTTATATCTAGTGCTTCTCTCTAACGGTCCCACATACTACAAGCGGGTAACATTCTGCAACTTCTTGATCTAAAGTACCTAAATTAGTACTGCTCAAGTATTTATAAATTTACCAGACCTTCATCAATCCAACAAGTTAAGCTTTTAATAAGTGCAGTAGTCTCACCATTTCCCTATGTTAGAGATATTTAGGTATCTTCCAGAGATATTTAGGATATTTCCTTTGATTCTCCATATATATTTTGATTATGCATATCTAATCTGATTTCCTTAGACAATCATCTAATCAAGCCTATAAATAGGCTCCATGTACTCTTTTCTATTGATATTGAAATACACAGAATTTCTCTCTTCCACTTTATTCACATGGTATCAGAGCTTGTCACCTGCTGCAGATGAAATTTCTCTCTTACCAAAAAATTAAAAAAAGCTGTCGGCTCAGATCTAGTGTCATCCGGCATTGCCTAGCCCCATCCAACCCAGATCAGATTTTAATCTCATTCATCCTAGTTCCAGTGCTGACCAGCCAAGATCTGACATGGATCGAGCTCCTCAGTTCTCAAATGAAATTTGGGACACCAAAGGATGTTATCCGGGATTCTGTTCCTATGTCTGGATTGTTGTTTCCATTGATTGCTAGTGCTGTGACAACCTTGTTAGGCTTTTAGTATAAAGTGGTTTATTGATGTCTAATTTTTCAATTGGGTTGGATTATTGAATTGTTAAGGTAGAGTTGCCCAAGGGAAAATATTGTGGTAGTTTTCTTATTATTAATGGAGAATGGGTAATCCTGAGAAGAGTAATCCTCTAATGACTGAGGTGATTTCCTCTTCTTCTAATCGAATTACCAATATGAAGCTTGAGGGTAGTGTCAACTTTCAACAATGGAAGAAATTGTAAAGCTAACTTTGACAGGCAGAAATCAGCATATAGACTTGACTAGGCCCAAACCCAGCAATAATGATGCAACTTGGGATGTTGGAAATGCACGTATTCTTGGTCAAATGTTGAACTCTATGGAGATTAAAATATTTGATTTAGTAACTCACGTTGACACAATCAAAAAATGGTGGTAGTATTTGGGTGTATTGTATTCTAGCCAAAATAACCTTTCACAGGTTTATGAGCTATTGCAGGAGTTTTACCGATCTGAGAGGAAGGAGCGTTCCATTACACAATACTTTGCTAATTTTATGAGGATGTTTGAGGAGTTGAATGCTCTTCTCCCTATTTCAGCCAATGTTCAGCAAATGCATGGGATTCCTAGGAGATCTCCTTCCAAACTATGGAATTGTCAAATCTCAGATTCTTAAAGAAGAGACTATTACATCACTCGACACTCACAAATACATTTGCTCAAGTTCTTCAAGTATCTCATGAGTTGTCTCGGGACACCACGTCTGTAGTAGATAGTTGAGCTCATGTCCCAATCTTGAACCGGCAGTGGTCATAGGAGTGATGGAGGAGATTGTGGAGGACATAATGGCCATGGCAGTTGTGGTGGTGGTCAAGGCACAGGAACAGGGAGAGGCCAAGGTCAACAATGGCTTTATGGATAGTCCCACATTTATACTGATAGCTCAAGGGCTGTTCAGACTTGTCAATACTATGGCAAACTAATCACATTGAGAAATTTTGCTACAAGTTACATAGGTGACCAGGGCAGCAATAACAGTTTGCAAATGTTGCATCCAGTACTAACTCTTCTTCTTTGCCAGTCTTCTAAATGCAACGCAGTGGTTATATATGAAGAGGAATTTGCTTGGTAGAACCCTTTTCAAATTTCACAGCCTCTTTCTTCCATTGCTATTCTAGTATAGATAGGTAATGCTACTGCATGCCTTTTAGCTGCATCTCACCCTGAGATCATTGATTCAGGGGCCTCCGATCACATGTCCAGTCTTTCGGGTATATTTGGTATAGTTCATCCACCTCCTTCATTGCCATTATCCTCAGGGCTTTATCTCCCACAATTTCCATTTGACCTCATGTCTGTTAGTAAATTAACCAAAAACTTTCAGTGTTCAGTGACATTCTACACTCATTCTTGTATTTTCCAAGATCTGGCTATTAAGAGGACGTGAAGCAAAGGGTGCTGTATGAGCTTAAAAATGCTCCATCTATTGCATGCTCTAGTGTTGCTTCCCCACATCAAATCCATTGTTGTCTTGGTCATTCTTCACTTCACAGTCTTTAGAAGTAAGATTCTAGTTTTCAGTCTCTTTCTAGTTTAGAGTGTGAGTCATGTCAACTTGACAAATTGCATCGTGTCACTTACCCACCTAAGTCATTAAGCGAGCAGTGTCTCCTTTCTCATTAGTTCATTCAGATATTTGGGACCCTTGTCGGTGTGGTTTCCAATTTGGGTTTAGAAACTTTGTTACTTTATTCCAGAGTCACTTGGCTATATCCAATGCAAAGTCGTTCGGAATTCTTTTCAACATTTTGTGCCTTTATTTATGAGATTCATACTTAGTTTGGTGCATATCTAAGATTTGCGTTTTGATAATGCTAAGGAGTACTTTTCTGCACCTTTTTCTAACTTTATGACTCAACATGGTATGACCGATGAATCTTCTTGTTTTTAATACACCACAACAAAATGGTGTAGCTGAAAGAAAGAATAGCACTTATCGAAAGTCACAAGGTCCGTGTTATTTGAGATAAAGGTCCCTAAAACCTTTTGGTCCGTTGCTATCCTGACCGCATGTTATCTCATTAATCACATGCTTTCTTCTATTTGCTAAGATGGTATTCCTTTTTCTACTTTGTTTCCCAATCAGTCATTGTTTGTCTTACCACCTCATATTTTTTGTTCTGTCTATTTTGTTTGGGATCATCAACCTGGAGTATCAAAACTTGATCCAAGGGCCAGCAAATGTATGTTTCAAGGTTATTCTTGTACTCAAAAGGGATACCATTGTTATTCCACATCATTGAGTAAGTACTTTATAACTGCTAATGTTACATTCTTTGAATCTACTCCATATCTTGATGTTCCGGTCACTATTTCCAAGGTAAATGAAAACTTACATGTGACCACCATTCAGTCAAATGCTCCACTTGTTTCACTGATATTTGCACAGGAACCACCTCCTCTCAAGGTCTAAACTCGGCATCCTTGAGTAGCTACTGCTTCCCCCTTCCTCCTGTCACTATTACGTCATCTTTAGCTCTGGTTCCGCCATTAGCTAACCCTCTTTATGTCTAATCTTGATCTTCCTATTGCTTATCACAAAGGTACACATGCTTGTACTCAACATTCTATTGCAAACTTTATCTCGCACTCTTCTATGTCTCCTCCTTTTCGATCTTTTATATCTACTGTTGAACAATATCCTCTGTCCATGTCTGTAGCTGGCATTACAGAGCTCTAGCTAGAGGACAGCTATGGAAGAAGAATTAAAGGCCCTTCAGGTTAATCAAACTTGGGACTTGGAATCTTTTCCTTCGGGCAAAGCTGCATAGATGGGCGTTTGCTGTGAAAGTCAATCCGGATGGTTCTTCAAGCGAGCAAGAGAACAAGTCCCATTTTCAACTCAGCTTAATCAAACAATTCAGCTACAGACCTAGGGAGAGGTTGACCATCCCATTGTCAATTCAGCTTAGTCAAACCAATCTTCAAGCAAGCAAGAGAACAAGTCCCATTGTCTCATAGTCATCGAGGTTAACTGTCATTTTATTCGAGAGAAGCTGCAGAATGGAGTGATTCTTCCCATTCACATCAGGACCAGTGAATTTGCAGACATCTTTACTAAACCTCTAGCTCACGGAAGGATAGAATATATTTGCAATAGGCTAGGCATGACTATGCTCAAGCTTGAGGGGGACTATTAGAGAAAATTAGGTATCTTCTAGAGATATTTAAAATTTTCCTTTGGTTCTCTGTGTCTATTTTGATTATGCATATCTAATTTTATTTTATTAAATTGCCATACATTCAAGCCTAAAAATAGGCTATGTGAGATTTTGTGAGACAACTACCAACTGTTATAAAAATTTAAGCTATTAGATGAAGGTGTGGTCTAATATTTGATTATTCTAACACTTACCCTCACACTTTGTTTGGTCTTTTTGCCTAGTACTAAGTGTGGGCATATTTAATTAGGGAGACAAATGGGCATGTATAGATTTAAACTCAGGATCTCTAACTCCAATACCAAGTGGAATTTTGTAAGATCACGACCGACTATTTCAAAAGTTTAAGCTATTAGATAAATGCATGGTTTAATATTTAATTATTCTAACAAGCTCCATGTATTCTTTTTTATTGATATTGAATTAGACAGAATTTCTCTATTCCAGTTTATTCACACCATACAGATCAGAGCAATTGGTCGTGTGCAAGCTCTGTAGCCTCTCACTTACCTCCTCACTTAAAATTTCACTCTTCAATATTAGGGCCAAACCCCAAGATATGCATGTGGGAGAGTACTGGAGTTTTTAAAAATATTAACCATGTCCCTATACAACAATTTAAGATTTTAGATAAGTTGACAGCCATCCTATAATTTCAATAAGTATAATACGCGCTATAGGTTGTTTTCAGAGGAATACCTGTTAAGTATGCTGCTACATTGCATTCCTATGACAAGGGATTGAAAATTGAAATCGAAAAATAAAAAGAAATGATGTGATATTTGGGGATATAAAAGGCCATCGTCCTACAGAGTATGTATTAAGCATTCTTCTGAGTTTCTGCAGATAAGAATGAACCTCGCGCTTCTCTGAGTTTAATAAAATTTTCTTAGAAAAACCAATGAATTCAAATTAATCACCTTGGTAATATCTGTTGACCTAATATGGGATGATCAAATCGATAGGATGACGAGGGAAGCCCAAACCAGTAGGGGGGCAAAAAAAAAAAAACTTCCTAGTAACTAGTGAAATATATATATAAACAAGAAAAGCTATGCATACTGCTTGAAGGGCTGAGACTATAAAATGGTCCACACAAGGACAGAGATTCATATGCTAGAAATTGTTAGTTAATAATTTCATGTTGTACAGATTTAGCTTACTCTGTTCTTAAATGGGTGCATGGTGGTGGTAGTCTGCTTTCTCACTCAATTAAAAATTCACTATTGAGTGGCTTTATGTATTTTATTATTAGTACACTGCACTTTGTAGTGCATATCATTCTTACTTCTTCTTTTTCTGTCAGTGTGGTGTTCCATTCTTTTAGTAACATACTTGTGCATAGCATGAGAGCACAGGGCAAGCAGAGGGAGAGATAGGACAACAACATACCAAGAAGAGAAAAACAAGAGATCAGATACCTGCCGACTGGCCATTGACAAATACACGTAGGACATCACGGATGCTGTCGATTGAAACTGTTGGCCTCATGTCTTTTTCCTTCCAAAAGGCAATATCATCTTCGGAGACGTATATTCTTGATTGAGGAATGTTGAGATGTCAGATAAGCCAGTGAATATCATTACAGAATTGGTGAAAAGATAAAAACAATATATAAAATCAGAAATGAAAACATTTGCCAACATCCATGACACCATCAACAAAAAGATGAATCCGAGCTGAGAAGAATGTTACGAGGAAAGTACTGAGGGCAGTGCAAAACGAGGAAAGTACTGAGGGCAGTGCAATCGCACTAGATCTGAGTCAGCATGGTGTTACATTATTCCGTTGAATGGTTCATATAATACATTGATGTCCAAAATTTGCTACAGACTACAAAATTGGATCAGTCTTGAAGACTTTATCCAAAGTTACAAGCATTTGAGGGATGGATTTAGAGGGCTCATGGGTTGTTAGCAACGTTTTCTAACACAGATCTTTCCCAGTTTGAAGGTCAACCTGTTCAGCCAGTTGAACTGTGAGGTTAATCAAGTTGGATAGCTTACTAGTAAATGCGAAATACACACACATACTTGTGTACCAATAAGAGCACCCCTCCTGTGGTTGTGGTGCTCTCTTGTCTTAATGAGATCAGGGGGTCAATCCCCACCTGCCTCAGCTCTTCATAATTTTGCACCAAGTGAAACACTCAGTGAAAATCCGGTCAAACCAGTGAGTGGTTCAACAATCAAACGGTTGAACTGCGTCAATGACGGGATTGACCGAATCTTGACCAATTTGGGTGAATAGGAAAAACCAGAATGGACCATAATCCGCTCCTGGTCCAATCGGCTGAACTGGCCAGTCCAGTCCACGTTTGAAAACACTGGTAGTAAGAGGTCCCAAATCTCCATCTGAGATAAAGAGGCCCAAGAGTTTTTACTTAAACCAGCCAACTGAACAGTGTGGACGACCTACTAAAGAGAGCAATCAGGATCCTGTATTTTCTATTAAAGGTGGGAAGCTCCAATGATGTACGCTAAGAGCTGCCTAGTGCATACTGGACACGTCTGAAGCAAAACCAGGAGCAGAACTTGGAACTGAGAATCAGATATCATTAACAAATGAAACCAGTAGACAAGGAACCTCTGCCCGAAATTGATGTGTGTTCACAATGCATCATAAATCATTAATACAGAAATGCAAAGAACAATCCCAAACAAACAGCTAGAAGAGCGAGCAGTGAATGGCGAACAAGGAAAGCATCTACCCCTCAGCAAATGTCACCTACAGTATGAAAACCCACTCCCACGTATAATAAAATAAATAATGCAACAAACAACAGAAGAGTTGTCAGCTCTGTAATAACTCAATTCAACAGAAAGATGATATAGATACTATTGCAAATAGGTACACAAAAGCTAAAATCCATGACAGCTAAAACTGGGAGTAAGACAATGCCATACCTAGTGAAATGCCACAGATAATCAGAAAGATCCTTTGTAACGTTTAAGTGCTCTAAAATGCCTTCAACTGTAAAATTGGTGGGGCTCCAAACACCAATTGGCTCTTGTGACCACATCCATGATTTGCCAAAATAAGAAGTCCCACTTGATTTTTTTATTTTCTCCCCAGAAACAATAAAATTAAGGGGCAATTCATTTGCTGTTGATTTTATGGAAGTTTGTGCGGCAACCTGGTCTAGACATGAAGACAGGAAGATGTAATCAGATCTAAGAAAGATATCCTCTAGCCTTCTTTTCCCTTCATAATCATATGTGATAAACAGCAGAAAGTACCAAGTAGCAGGAATGCACTTTATATGTGACACTGGGCAGAAAGACAGCAGGTATGCATAACTGAAAGGAAAAATCTGTGGTATATAAAAGGAGGGAGGAGTGGGGAGAATAACTTCTAGCTCAACAACAACATTTTTATATCAGAACAAAATCAAAGTAGACATATCTTAGAGTATTTTGTCTGCACAAAGTCAAATATTAATACATAACCAGACTCAATTTCATTTACATTAGATAAGCATCTCAAAAGAGCTAAGAGAATCTACATTAAACGAGTCAACTACTTAAGAAGACTCACTATTTTCAATTACTAGAACACCATTCCTAGTTCTAACAACATGTTCCACAAAGTTATGACCATACCTTGGCAGTGTTGAAAACCACATTCCTGCAGTCTGGTAATATGCTCACAGACCATGGAGGTAAAATATATGCCTGGCCAAGAAAGTGGACTGTAGCAGATCTGTGTTCATCTATATTTGCAAGAAATGCAGAGCATACTCCTTGACCTATATACCTAGTCAAGTTATGGCCTTCAATGTGATTGTTTCCTTGGTACACATGTGCCTGAGAAGAGAAATAAGAAGATAAAAAAAAAGGCTTTTGACCAAGTAATGAAATAGGCCACTCTGGTAGGCTTCTGCTAAAAGATGCATGAAAATGAGGTTTCTGAGGAAATGAAGCATTCATGAACAATATTGAAAGTTATGGCTCACAACATCTGGCCTGAAGACCAAGAAAAGCTGGTAACAATTCCAGAAAAACTTAGAACTTACAGACAGTGAACAGATTCTTTCAATTCAATTCAAAATATGGCTGAAACACTGTACCATGCAGTGACATAAAGCAGTAACCCCAGCTCAATTATTATTATCCTAAGAAAATGTGCAGAAAATGATTTCTGACTGATGATAAAGTATGACCTAAAGAGGGAAACTACAATAATACGGCTAACCTAGTAACCAGCTCAATTAATATTATCCTAAGAACATGTGCAGAAATTGATTTCTGACTGATGATAAAGTATGACCTCAAGAGGAAAACTACAATAATATGGTTAACCTAGCAACCATCTTTTGCAAACCACACATCAGGATAAGTATAATCTACTGAACATGGAATCAAAAACTTTTAAAATGAAGCATCATCAAGAAGGCACAGAGATGGACCCTGACAGATAAAGCAGAAAACATGGTCATCAAGCCATTTGTATAATTTATGAAGTATTTGAATCAAGAAAATCGCATAGTTAACATGCTAATCAGTCTGCATAGTGCACAGACTAATCAGTCTTCAGCCAGCAAAAGACGAAAAAAAGAATGCCAATCAGTCAACCAAGGGTAGACCAGAACCTCTTGCTTTGGCCCCAATTTTAGATACTGTGCTGAATCAGAAGCAACAAGGGCCACTTCGCAAAGCTTTATTGCAGCATGCAAATCTTTCAAATGCCCCCACTTTGGCTGGCTCAGAAGACCTAAGTGGAAATATAATAATTGTTAGTCTAGAGCATTTGGAATTAACGTGAACTTAAGATGGCAATGGAGCTCCATACTTTCACCTCCATGGTAGAGATGTCTAAGTGTGCACGCTTGTGCGTGATATCAATATAAATGCATACTTATTCTCAAAAGCATTTCTTCCTACCATATTCATCAAGTGGAGCATCATAGTCATAGCTTGTAACATAGAATGGCCCCCCAGAAGTTCGGCCAAAGTTTGTCCCTCCAAAATACTGCAACAATGAATCACATGCATAAATGCAGCATCAGTCATCAGTGAATGCTTATCATTACCATTGATCTTAGCTAGAATGGTTCTTCCTTTTCCACTTTCAGCAAATCTACTCACATACAGCCCTTATTTAAGAATTTATCTGTCCCATTATTGCAAAAGCCTAATAGTTCCGTCCAGCCAAATGCCTTCCCACTGCAAGATCATCTTCTAATTCCCTAATATACCTACAGCCATTTATGAGATCTAGGCATTTGCTGCAAAATATAAGGGGGAGGAAAGGAAAAGAAGAACCTTCAGACAACCAATATCACCACACACTTAAACCAAGTAAAAGACATGAAAGAAAAGGCCAATAGCAGTAATCAGCAGACAAAACCTCCTTCTATAAAAGTTTTGATCATACCATATAATAGTTTTGAAAACTTCCACCCCGTTCAAAAAAGCGGGCAACTGCAAATGCAAGATCTTCAGCAGGTCTATGTGGTAATCTTCCACCCCACGATGCATACCTTCATACAAAGTTCCCAAAAAGCGTGATTCACTTAGTAAGGCTCTCTTGCATCACAAAAACTGTTTTCCATTTGGAAAACAATTTTGTCAGAAAATTTCATGAAGAATGATATACAAGGTAACATTTTCCAGTATTTGGCAAGTATTTTGGTTTCCAGAGACAAGGAAAAATGATGTTGAGTGTAGTATACAATTGCGCAAGAAATCCATCAAAAATTGAGAATCGAGTATTAGTACTACTAAGCAATAACTTTATTTTATGATAAAACCGTATGCTCACATTGGATTTTTTGCTATCAGAATCCTTACTAAACCAAAATTCTTGTGTCATGGGAACTTGTCGGTAAAATCTGATCTCAGAACAGAACTTATGACTGTTTCCAATCAGTAATATCAAAGAGAGAACAAACAAGTGATGCTTTAAATAAAGATTTTGCATTTCCTAGCATTTGTTTCAAATATTAGCAAACAAAAGCAAAAACATTTGGAAGTATCATTTTGGCGCTTTTAGAGAAGTCTTTTATATAATCTAAACCTTGATGATAGGAAAACGTTTGACAATCATGTCATTTTGGTCTAGTGAACGAGTAAGCAGAAACAATTTAATCTCATAAACAGCATTTTGATATTGTGTCAGAATCTTCTGGGTCATGCCATCAACATATGCCTGAGAAAATTTCACTTTTGCAACAGGGTAGGACCACATTCCAGAGGGTAAATCCCCCAAATATCTTTGCCATTTCATCAGGAGAAAAAGAAAATAAGTATTTATAGAACAAGGTTTGCTATTTCCAATTTGAAACTAATCTCTTCCTTTCCTTATACCCTATTCTTTGCTTGTAATTTTCTTAGCCTTTTGGTCCTCATCCACATCTATCGTTCTAAAGAGTTCCTTCTTCAACTATAATACTTTCTTATCACAAAAGAAGATGTGTCACCACAGATACAGTAATATTCAGCCATCAAAATGAATAGTTTATCTCGAATCACACGTTCCTCGTACTAGAAACAACATACTGTACATGACACATTCCTGGTAAAGATGCAAAAGAAGACGCATCTGCTTACCAGCCATCCCAATCTTCTGTCCAAAGTGTTGGTTTGCCATGGGAATTAGGCTTAAATCCGTCACAGTAATAACCATTGCAAGCATTTATCTGTTAAAGAAAATTTGAAAAATCATCATGATTACCAAAGTTTACAGTAAAATCAAAAAATTACTGACTTACCAAAAGTTTCTTTGCCCAATGTGCTCATTACTAGCTCATAACACATGCCAGATTTCCATCAAAGTTAGCGTGGTGAAAAGGGGAAAACTTACAATAGTTTCTGGGGCATCATTTTGCTGGCACATGACCCATGGAACCCTAGCACCAAGCTCAATAGCCATCCTTGCAGCCCATTTGACATAATTCTTTCCCCTTTGCCCATAGGAGCTTTCAATGTTCCCGTATTCATTCTCAACCTAACAGTTCTTCTCGTTATTATGCATGTAGTAAGGCACAATAGGCAACAGGGCAAAGAGCCCGGGAAGGAATATGTTTAATCTTTTACATCATGTTTCAGTAACAAGAAGGTCCACTGCCACTAAACTGATTGACCAAATCAAAGAATCAGAATTGCATATGACATAATTGAGCATCTTGATAAATCACAGTTATATGTCAGATAGAACATTCAGACAGGAAATAATTCAGGATCTGCAACTGACTTTAGACATCTGATTTGGCTATTTATTAAAGATTTAGGATGCAATTGGGTCCCCATAAAAAAGGTTATCAGACACAATTCACCAGAACTGTGAAGAGTGTGGTGTTTGTCCAAATTAAATGCCCCATGACTTGGAGAGCATATAAATAAGCATTTTGTAGAATACTGCCACTTCAAAATTCTTCTACAAACCTGCAACATGATAATGGGGCCACCTTGCCAAGAGAAGAGCATCTCCTCACGCATTAGATCCACAATCCTTCTCACAAACCGCTCCATCTCATCCTGGAAATGTAGAATTGTTTGAATACTTAAATATCAAAACAAGTCTTCATCTAACAATTTGCACTTTTTGAACAGTTAAGAGTAGTGGCACAAAATTTTAGATGGAATTAGAGCAGGAGGTCCTAAGTTTAAATCTACTCCATACATACATGCATGCATACATACATATATATCTATTCCACACTTTAGTCTTAGGTTAGATTTCAGCCTATGCATGAGCTGAGTATTAGAATACTTAATAATAAACTATGCTTTCATCTAACAGTTTTGAGTTTTTAGAACGACACTCGTAAGCTTTGTCAGCTATTAGGCCTACCAATTGAAGGTTTTCCAGGAATTTAGCTTTGACAGCTCATAAGCCTTTTTATCCATTCCATGAGTGATGTAGGAAAGCTTATTACAAGCCCACCGAAGTCAAATCCAATTTTAGATTGTTAAGGGCCACTTTTCTGATCTTAGGCCAGTTGTTCTTGTCTGTTTGAATCTAGATTCCTGTTTGCTATATAATTTCGTTTTCTAACTAATTTAGGCCCACTTTAGCTAATCTTTACATTTAAAAACAAATAAAAGATAACCTGTTCTGAAGCAGAAAGGGAACCAGCCTTGGACCTGTTGGTTCTAGAACCAGCAAGTCCTTTCCTAATTACAGGTTCACCCTTATTTAAGACCCTGCCTAGTAAAATGATGCATTTTAATCAAGACCTTTGGAGTGTCCCTAACTCATTCTATACTTAACAGAGGGAAAAAAAACTTGTGTGCTTTAAAGAGGTAATCGGAGCAAGCACATATGCCAAATTTACCTTGAAAAGTACATTGTCTGTCCGAAATTCAATGCCAGGGATATCCCGGAGCCACACTGGGAAACCTCTGCAAAATCATAGCCCACAATTAGTTCACAATTTCAAGGAACCATTTTCAGTTAAATTGGTGTCAGCCTAATCAGAATAGTAGAGTCAATGAATCACTATCTAGAACTCCATATGCATATGATCTAATAAAGCAGAACTCTAGAAGCAACAATAACATTTACTTTTGTACATTTTGCTCTCTCAACTTGAAAACCTACATGTTGCACCCTTACAAGATAGATCTTACCTGATGTATAGAATTTATTGCCTTTTGCACACCATTTGAAAAGCCATTTTTATAAGAAAATATGATGGTTTGATTTTTCAGTTATTCAGATTGATATATTTATGGAGAGTTAGCTAATAGATGGTAATCATAAGTTGGAAATTCTAGCACTGCTTATTTCTCTTGGCAAGATTTACCACACATGCACATTCTACAGGGATTAGTTTACTTTGGGGGAATTAAAATAAAAAAATACATAAATGAAATCTCAAGAACTATAACCTTTTTAATCATGGAAATATGGATAGCCTTATTCCAAAAACAGATGAAGAATAATGACCATATGAGGAATATTTACAATTGAAGTTATATGTTCTTGCCTTGAGAGGATGGAATTAAGATTCGTAGTCCTTTTAGAGATATTTTGAAGATAGTGGAAATTGTGGAATGAATCATGGTGCTCCCATTTTCCCAACATGGGGCTAACTAGATTTTAAGCACAGGATACATGCATACACAATTACTTTTAATTTTCCTAATTTATATAAGTTAAGTCTTAACGAAATGAGCTTTCCTTCTAGCTCTCATGGGTATTTATCTTTTGAAGAGGAAGTGGGTGGTCTTAACTCATGAGGACACGTTTAAACATGACTATGCCCAATTATTTTGACTTCCTATTGCTAATATGTAGGGGTAATTGGAGAATGCTCAATAAATGAGACAAACCCCACTTTTGGCTTAATAATACAGATATGGATAACAAGCTTGATTAGTAAAGTTCCCTGAAGATTTTCTGAAGTCTCGCCAAGAATTGCTGAGTAACATCTAGGTCCATCGTTCATTTCATAAAGTCTTAGTGTCCACCTTACGACTAACATAGTTTGATGATTCTCTTTAACCTGTTTATTGTTGCCATGGCAAAGAGACATCTTCATGAAGACTTGGAGAAGGAATCAACAACAACAAACCAAGCCTTAATAAACTAGGTGGGGTTGGATATATGAATCCTATTACCCATTGGGCTCGATCCTATATTATGTCCTATCTATGCAGTCACAACTGGAGTAAAAACCAAATAAGGAATGAACAGCAGCTTCGACCATTGATAAGAGCCATAAATTTATCATTCATCCTGCATCCCCTGTTTCTAGTTTAATTTGGTAAAGAAATTTCAGTTTTTCCATTAAGTTGAAACTAAAGAGGGTTCAGGCAGAGGAAATTATAAACTGTAACTCTACTAACAACAAAAATAAATTATCAACAATGGATAGATTGTAAAGTATAAAGAAGCAAGTAAAATCAGTATTCAGTAATCAGAAAGAAGATGAGACCCAAAATTCCACTCAGCACAGACATAAGGGCCTATCCGGAGATGAAGGTACATTCCACTGGATCCCACTAGCTTCACAAACTTGACAATGTCATAACTCCCTTCAAAGTAGTACTGTACAGACAGTTGATAATGGAATGAGTAAACTTTAACCAAAGAGTTCGATCCCTCTTTCTAAGAAATTTTGCAGTACCTGTCCTCTCACAGGCTCATGCCCACTCCAGAAGACATAGGTTTGAATTACATCTGCACCACCTTCCTTGCTCTTTGCAATAAGATCGGGCCACATCTGTATGATGCAAACCAATGTGAGGCACAAACTTATTACTCACAAAAGGTTACAATTGAGCAAGGCTCTTATCAGCATCACACGATATACTGTAAGAGAAAGAGTATGATACTAACAAGCAATTATGCAACCTAGACAAGAAAGGCACCGTCCACCTAGCTAGACAAACAAATGACGGGTGCACTAAAAATATTAATCAAAAGAAAGGCACCATCAACAGAGGTACACATTGTCACATTGTGTGCAGAGATTGCATAATAAAGGCAGAGAGGGGTAGTCATGACGTGAAGAAAGAAACATGGGCTAGTTCCTTAATATCAAGGCCCTAAATTTCTTAACACCACGGATTTAAATGGGGAAGTCACTTCTCCAGACATTTGATGTGCTCTTCCACTACACTGCGCCTCCCAAAAACTCAAAGTTTACCTTGGACTCTTACTCTGCCCTTATTATGTCGGTTTCTGTCCATTCATTCCCTACATATAGCAAAATAGTTTACCTCAACTCTTACACGAGAGCAATATGGCAAGAATCCTCACTATGCATAACCCCCTTGTGCTCATATCATTTTCACAGTCTGTCTGCTTATCCAGTCAAACTGTTGCCTTTCATTTCAGCTTCACTGACGTTCTTAAAGACAAATTCCAATTAATTGGCGGAATGACAAGGCAATTGAAATGAAATCGCATAAACGTCGCAACCTCGACCATAGTCCTTCAACGTGCAACACGAGGCATCGCACGAACTTCGCTCGACACAAGTTTGGAGCAAAACGATACTTCTCTACTAGATACGGCAGACAAAATAAGCAAAACAAAAGGTGACGACCTCATATCGTCTCTTAGTTCGAATTCCGCCGGCACCGAAGCACGCTGCCGATCATCCATACAGAGCGACGCGAAAAAAGAAAAGAACGAAAAGAAAAACTCTGGAAGACAATCACCTCCGGAGTGGCGCGAGGGTAGTGGATTCCGGCGGAATTGAGCATGCGACGCTTGCCATCGATGATCAGAGCCCTGTGGTCGTAGCTCACGTTGAACGGCCCGAAGAAGCCGGAGTTCGCCGTCGCCGTCGCCGCCGCCGCAAAGTGAACGATCGCAGACAGAAGCAGGAACGGAAGCGAGTTCCTTCGTCGTTCCGCCATTGTTCCCATCTTCGAACCAGAGAGAGAAAGAGAGAGAAATGGAGAGAGGGAGCTTCTCCTTACTGCTAACTCCTTGGTAACTACCGATCAAAACAATCAGCAAATCATTGCGCCTGACAGAGACGGATCACCAGCCTGACCTTTTCCGTGGCGCGCAGCGACCTCGATGCAATTTATTTATGGATTGATATTACGAAAGACTTCAACTGTTGCATCCGATAAATTTCTCTCAAACTTTTCATGATAAATTTATTTTACGTAAGTTTTTATCAAATTACTTAATTCGATGTGACCTAAAAATTAACCGGTATATCGATTACTAGTTTGTGTTTTCTTTTTTTTTGTATTAATCTAATTCAATGAAAATTAATATACGATAAGTTTATTACAAATGTATCAGTTTAGAAGTCCTTATGAATTAAAATTTATTTAGGGTAAATTTATTATATATACAAATTTGAGATTTTTAGCAGTTAAAAAATTAATTCGAAATAAATTTATCACGAGCATAATAATTTATGATTTTTCTTAATATTAACTCTTTATTTATTAAATTTATCTTTTTTACTTATTAGAGAGATGATGAGTAACTTCAAAAACTACCTAAGGCATATTTGCGTGCTAAACAATACTTGATTTTATTATTTTATTTATTGAAAAAAATAAAAATCCATTTGATAATTTTTTTTTTTTTTTTGTTATTGGGATAAATTTGTCTTGAAGAATAGATTTGGGAGAAAATTCTAAAAAATGGCTCCTAGTACCCTTAGTTTCTCAAATAAGGGCTTGAAGTTGACATTATTTTAAATAAGGGCCTGAAGTGGCCATCGGCCGGCTAAAATTTCCGACTAATCAAGGGCATTTTTTGTAATTTGCCACTTTTCCTTCTTTTTTTTCTATTTCATTTTCTTCATCATTGTCGGTGGCCGGCCGACTGCCAATGACACCCACAAAGAGTTGGGCGAGGGACAGGCGAGGTTGTCCCTCACCCTGAGGAAGTCGCCTCACGGCCATTCGCAAGGTCGACCTCATTCGCGCCCGGCAAGGGTCGACCTCGCTAGATCTAGCAAGGGTCAGCCACTCTCACCCTGAGGGAGGCCGCCCTTGCGGCCGTCCACAAGGTTGACCTTGTTGGCCATGGATGAGGGCGACCTTGCCACTTGTCGGCCGTAGGCAAGGTTGACCTCATGGATGGCCACGAGGGGCAGCCTCCCCCAAGGCAAGGGTTGCCTCGCTGGATAGGGCAAGGGCCAACCCAACCCTGTGTGTGCTTCATCAGTGGTTGGCTAGCCACCGATGATGAAGAAGAAGATGACCAGAAAAAAAAACTAGTAAATGATAAAAATGCTCTTGATTGCTAGAAAGTGAAGCCCTTATTTGAAACAAATATGACAATTTTAGGTTTTTATTTGAAACAAGATTTACTTTAAACCTTTATTTAAAACAAAGTTAATTTCGAACCTTTATTTGAGAAATTGATGGCACTTGGAGCCCTTTTTTGAAATTTTCCCTAGATTTGGAGTAGAATCAATAAGTAAAAAAGAGTTATTTCTTTTTCCGTGGAAACAATTGCAGAATCAAGTCAAAACCATTTTTTTTCCCTCTTTTGTTTTCTTCTTTTTTTCTTTCTTTCTCTTCCTCTTCCTCTTCTTCTTTCTCTAATTGGTTGCCGACCACAACGATAGTTAATGACCTTACAAAAGCCTCACCCAGCTATCGGCGAAGGTCTACCTCACCTTAGCCCATTAAGGTCAAGCCTCATAGTGGTTGAGCAAGGTTGGCCATTACTAGTGATTGGGCAAGGCTCCCTTGAGGTTGATAACTTTTTCGGCTCTCATCTAGCCAGTTGCTAGCTAATCACCTTTGGCCAACCATGGCAAGAAAAAGAAGGAAGAAGGAAAGAAGGAAAATGAAAAAAGAAAAATTTAATAAAATTATTATTAAGAGTTGTACTAAAAAAAATATTTCTACTTCGAAAATAGAAATTTTGGATAATTACTAAACGTCTTAAAATGCTTAGAAATTCATTGAAGGAACAGAATCATAAAAAATTATTTCTAAACATAAATTATTTCTAGAGATATAATAGTTATCAAATACACCCCTATTATAGAATTTTCGAATCCTCTTTTCTTAGATTTGGAAACTCTTTAAATATTTGGATTAATTACCAAATTGAGAAATTCAGCTCACTGATGTATATAAAATAATGTTCTAACATTAGATAGTCCATTGAGAGATTTTATTTCCTCTCTTGATAGGATGCACCAGACTAGATCGAGTTTGTCACTAGAGTAATGAATTAACACTTGGACTTTCCCCCATTTTCTTATCAAAAGAAAAAAAAAACCACATGTTATTGCAAATGAAATTCATGCATTTATATCACGAAAAGTGAATGATTAATAAAATATTTTCCTAAAAAATGATTATTTGTCTATAAATATGAATCAACGAAAAATATTTTTATCATCTACGAAAATATTTACATATTAATTATTTTCAATAATTAATTTTTTTTCATCAACTAATTATTTCAAACGATATAAATAATTACTTTTAGAAAAATATTTTCAAAATCATTCATTTTCCGTAAAACGAATGTAACCTTAGTGATTGGAAGTCTAAGATTACTTTCTTATTATATAAAAAAAGGCCTTTTATGATCTATAACGTAAGTAGCAGTAATTGTAAATGTGTTATTTCTAAATCAGTCCAAATACTTCATTTTATTGGTAAATCATTTCACTTTTTTTTTAATGTCGCAAAAAATAGGAATTGGCCTGTTTTCTTCGCGTGAGAGAGGGGGAGGGAGAAAATGCGATTATTTTCTCCGGTTATTTGCGGATTCTCATATGATACAATAAGGCGGGTATTTCACACAAATTCTCTTATATTACCATCGACTTTAGAAATACGGCCAATTCATGTAAACGAAAATCCAATTGCTCTCTTCGGCCCATTGGGCCCAAATGGGCCCATCCTCAGTCGGCTCTCTGTTCTCTTATTCTGGCTCGCATTTTCAAACACTCGTACAGATTCTCCGCAGATGAGCGCGGGAAGAGAGAGTGCTTGCGCGCGCGCTTGATGACGACGCGAGACCAGATGGAGATGGTGACGGTGACGTCGGCCGGCGATCTCGACGTCGACGAGATTCGAAGGTACTGCAGGCGCCTTTCTGTGCGTTACGATGCGTGTGTGCGCGCTCGTTCCCATGTTCGATTATCGGAAGTATGACCAGGAATGTCCGTGCGTTTTCTCTCGGTCCGAAGCCGAGTCAGGGAGCTCAAGCAAATATGCAGGGATTGCACGGAGCACGCGCCGGACACGTCCCCGACTGACGCAGAGGATTTGCTCAATCGATGCGTTATGGAAATTGAGGTGATTCTTGCGATTCCACCATTGGGGGCCATTTTTTTTGTCCTGTTCGCTTTATGAATTTGGGAATTGAGATCCTGGGTTAGTGTTTCTTTTTGTTTGTATTTTTGCCCATTTTCGTTCTGTGGAAATTGTGCAGAGCGGAGTGAAGCAGATTGTGTCGGAGTATTCCGATGTGAGTGGCTTGGGGCAGGAAGATTTGGGTAAGTCCGATGACAGAATTTCAGGCTTTTAGCTGTCGTTTGATTTTTCTCTACTATAAAGGTTGAGTTCATGGTCCGTCATCTGTTGGTTGGGGGATTAACGTCCACACGAGAGTTGAAGAGCAGTATTAGAACCTATCAAGGGAAGTACCGTTTTTCCTGTTGTATGG
Source organism: Corymbia citriodora subsp. variegata (assembly GCA_014858505.1). Taxonomy (NCBI): domain Eukaryota; kingdom Viridiplantae; phylum Streptophyta; class Magnoliopsida; order Myrtales; family Myrtaceae; genus Corymbia; species Corymbia citriodora. Next base: position 24,626 of record MU090166.1, read on the forward strand.
CTCCGTTGTTCCCATTCCCAGGTTATATACTCTGGAATGAGATAGTTCTGGATAGATCTTTCACTAGATGGACTAGTTCAATTTTGTAGCATTTGTGGTGGCATACAACTTAGGAACGATGGGCTGTAGTTCATGTGTAGTGCCAATCATTTCTCTGCATTCATCTTGTGTCTAATTAAGACGGTGGTTAAAACATCCGGCTTGATTTGAATGTTATACTGGAGTCATGGCTTAATGACGGGAATTTATTCATTCATGTATTATATTAATCCTTACCTATCAAATTATGTATTTATACTGTATTTCATGGTGTATATTATCTTCTGATAGGTTCATCATAAATAATGGCACCTGATTGGATCCTTCTTCTTAACCTTAGCCACCCCGTTTGAGATTTTATAACTGATAGTCCAAACCACATGAAATGGCTCATAAACCTTTTTCTTTACTTTAATGTGATGCTTGTGCAGAAAAGAATGTGTTGCGATATCTTTTGAGTACGAATTGTGAGATGTACTTTGAATTTGGATTTTTTATCCCACTGATTATTGATAATAATTAAAGCAACCTTTTTTTGAATTTGTTTACTAAACTTATATCCGTTTATGCTAGGAAAACTAATTTTGGGTGCTTCATTAAAGATATCGATTCGATATGCATATTCATGAATCGTGAACTTATGGTTTTGATTCATGATTTGTCTCTCAATTTTACAACAAACGAAGTTGATTGTGTAGATGCATTCTTAGGACAGTTGAAGAAGCAGCTGGATGCAGTGGAAGCTGAAAACAATGAAATCTCTGATGAAGTTGAGGTTATCACAAGATCTATAATGGCTGGTAGGAATCATATTATTAGTCTAATTGTTTGTAGATGGACTTAACTTATGAGATCATATCGACTGCAGATTCTAGTGCTTTAGAGAGTGACCTTGAAGGGATGGAATATTCTCTGGATCTTATTAGCTTGCAGGTTAGTAAAATAACAAAAAAAAATTTGTTCATTTGCTTGAGACAGTTGTCGAGATGGTCATTTCCATGGGTTGTTGGGTGCGTTTGGTTTAGCTTTGCAAATGAGCTTTGAGTGCAATCCAAATGCTGAAAGTCCAAAGTTACTTGGGAAAATACAAATTGTGTTTAGTAAAACTTCTTTGCAAATGGACTTTGAGTTGACTATTTCTAATTTTCTACTTCCTCTTTTTGTTGTGATTTGCCACAACATCCAATTTCTGCTAAGTACATGTATGTTGAGATTGAATCCATGTGTCTTACTATAGTTTGACATGCTGTAGGGTTTAATAAAGGAAAAGGCTGAAAACGTGGGCATGGATTATCAATCGAGTTTGATGAATGCAGATGTGTGCCACAAGTTTGAGGTATGGATTTTTTTTTTCCTTTGATTATGATGCCTTTTCATTTTAGTTATTTATACACTGTTCGATACTATACACGGTTTAAGGATAGTCTCACATAGGTTGCTTTTCCACTAATCTTTCTTTTGCGTTCGTAAAATGTAAGTAACCTAGGTTTTGATCAGCACAATTACTAGGATGTCTGAATTTCATTTTTGTGGGATTGTTTACTTTTGAGATTTGCCTTTGAGCCTTTTTATTGTATTTCTTGTCTGTCAACACTATATATTGATACCCACCCCGCTGTGGGCGCGTTGGTTTGGGCCTTTCCCCCTCTAATTGCAGAAGGGGGAAGGTTCGAGCCACTGCGTGTAGTGCGACTTAAGTGGAGCACTGTGGGAGGTGGGTCCCCGCGCCAGTGCTCCCTGGGGGTTTACACCGAGCGCTCGCTGTGAGGCGGTTCCTCCAGTCCCAAAAAAAAAAAAAAAACACTATATATTGATTTTAGTTCTCATGGTTACTTGGAATATGGTGCTCTCATGCCTTGCAGGCCCTAGATCTTCAAAGTCAAATTGAGGAGAAAAATATGCTGTTGAAATCTCTCGAGCATATAGACTGTCAACTAAGAAAGTAATCTGTCCTATTGTGCTCTTCGCAGTTTCTTTGAACATCCGGCAATTTTTCTGCTTCTAAAGTTTTTTATCACCTGTCCTCGATTCCTTTTTAGGGATGATGCAGTTGAACAAATTGAGGATACTTTGACAGGATTAAAGGTCATTGAAATTGATGGGAGTTGTATTCGCTTGTCATTGAGCACATATCTTCCTCAATACGAAAGCTACCAGCAGAAGATAGAAGAGGCCATTGAGACTGTGGAATTGAACCATGAGTTGCTGATTGAACTTGTGGATGGGTGTTTGGAGCTAAAGAATGTTGAGGTATGAATTATGCGTGTGCGATCACAATTGAGAGAGAGATAGAGGTTCGAACAGTAATGACCATCATTTTAGTGCGCGACATTACTTGGTGAAGAGATTTAATCTTTACGTTACAAGTGCAACTCTTGACAGATGCAAGGACTAAAACACCTCTCATCCTTGTCATTTGACTACCCAGCATTGACAACAATAATTTCACAGCGAATGCTTATTGGGCAATCACCCAACCACATTTTCGTGCACAAGTAGAGACTGAATGTTGTGTTTCTACTGTATATGTCTCTTGAAGATCCGCTAGATTGGATGGAAATTTCTCCTTAATGTTGCCAAATTTCATGATTCACATAGCTGCACATCCTTAACTCAGAAACTGTTTCAGTATGTTTTTCACTTCATATGAATTCTTCATTCCTTTCTAACATAACAGCCTTGCATTCTATAGATTTTTCCCAATGACGTGCATATCGATGATATTGTTGATGCTGCAAAAGATTTCAGGTTTGTCCCTACTTTGTTTTGTTTTCAATTTTGGTGGCTGAATTTAGGTTGTATTTGCTTTTCATTTAATTGATTTTTAATTACCTCCAAGTTAGGCCAATTGAAGACTAGTTTTTGCATTTTTCAGATCTCTGTAACTGAAATTTGAACCTCACTCGAGACATTTGTTTTTGTGTGGTTATTGCAATGGCCTAAAAATTCAGAACTTCCAATTTACTCACAGAGGTTCTTGATTCCCATCACTATTTACTTCTCTATACACGGTAGCAGTTGAGTTCATTCTGGACGAATGGGAAGTCAGTGAACAATGTCATTGTTTTCTTGATTGATAATGTCCAGGCAGTCATTTTCAGAATTGACAATACATCAGACCCCATTGGAGTGGTTCGTGAGGAAAGTACAGGAAAGGGTTATTATGTCAACCTTGAGGCGATTTGCAGTCAAGACTGCAGCTAGATCAAGGTCAGACTTAAACTGACCTTTAAAGCTCACTGAAGAAATGGATTTTTGTCCTCATTTGAATCATGATTAGTTTAACTGAGAAGCTTTACTAGCGTATACTTTTTATCTGTTGACTATGTAGGCACTCCTTGGAGTACGTTGAGAGAGATGAAGCTATTATAGCTCATATGGTCGGTGGGATTGATGCATTAATAAAGGTGCCTCAAGGTTGGCCAGTGCTGAACATTGCGCTGAAGCTCAAATCATTGCAGAGTTCAGCTCGTCATGCTAGAAATATCTCTCCAAGAAATCTTCGGAAGGTCGAGGTTAGTTTTGTTTTGCCCTCAGTCTACCTCCTCCACTCCCGATCCCTCCTTCCATGGAGTCTCGATGTAGGTGTAAATCGTCCTTCTATCAGCAAATTGGCCCTTGAGCCACTCTGGTAGTGAGGACTGATTTATGAGTATTAATAGAATCCTATTAAAACAAAATATTAGATGGTACACGGTGAAATGATTTCTTCCTTTCCCTATGGATATTGTCATAGATCACTAATGTGAAATGTGTATTTCCATTGCATCCAATTTAATCAGAGGTTGATTGCATAGGTTATTGCTTTTCTGTTTTTACTTCTGGAGGGCTTTCAACAATTTTTTGTATCAGTTAGATAATATTGTCCCGCTTCTTTTCAGTTTATGCGACATGCCATTCTTTTTGACAATTACATGCTTTTAATTCTGGATATTAAATGATTTAGGAAGCAGCCAACTCCTTGGATCCACAGCGAAGGCTGAACTTGTCAAGCTTCAT
>MU090167.1:0-11162 GCA_014858505.1 Corymbia citriodora subsp. variegata
GACCATCTGGTTATGCTAAATCCCCGGTCATGTTGGCTGATCAGCAAGGATTTGTCCCTCCATGTGATTTAGCTCTGGGAGGGTCCATTTTGCGGAATGGAAGCGGAACCATCTTCACCGCACTGAACTTTCCCATGTTGTTCAAGTGTTCATTCTCCAATCTGTACAAGTGAAGTAGCAAACAAAAATTTGATTGCCGAATTACGTACCTCTGTCTCAGGCTAAAACATATAAAAATGGTATGATTTGTATCTACTGTCTCTTGTACCTGTAAAAATTCCATTGACCACGTCGAATGACTTCCAAAGAAGCCAAGAATATTTCTAGCATCCTCGACTCGACTGTTCCAACATGAAACCTCAGCACTGTCTCCACCCATGCAACCCTCAAAACTACATTCAAAGCCTGCAAATGGAGTTTGTATTCTGCGTTAGAAACTTCTCAAGGCTAATATATTTGAGAAAATAAGCAGTAATACACAATACGGGCGTCTATGCCATAAACCCTAGGGTTTGCATTTTTCTTTCTAATGTTTTTCTTTCCCAACGCAAGTTCAATCCATTTGGTTGTTGAGTTCATTTTCACCATAAATGTAAAACCAGAATAGTTCTCAGAGAGAGAGAGAGAGAGAGAGAGAGAGAGAGAGAGAGAGAGAGAGAGTTACAATGGAGATGTAATAGATGCTCTTGCGCTTGAGAACCAAGTCGTCCCTCAACCACGGGTTTCTCGATTTGGGATTGAGCAACCCCCAATCCTTGACGAAATCCCAGTACAACTGATACACGGTGGCCATCACAGAGGTTGCCAAGGCTATACCAAACCATAGGTGGTCGTTCCGTCTCGCGTACCCAATCCTTGCCCCTGCTGCCATCATCGCCAACACTAACTTTACTATGTTAACCAGATGGTTCACATCGCGTTCGTCGAACCACCTCCTAGCGCACTGTTAAAGGAAGCAATTAGAAGGGTCACTTCATAAGTTGCGAGATGTAGATCATAATTAGCCAAAGTAAAGGATCTTGTTTTTTTTTTTGTACTTACATATTTTTCATAAGGAATTATACCATCTAAAATAGGTTCTTAATATTAATTACCTGCATGGTACGCCAATAATAAGGCAAGAATGAAATGGCGTAAGCAAGTTCTCTAAAAGGCCTTCCCGATTTGCACGTTTCGTATTGGTGGGTCTTGAAAATTCCGCTCAAGAAGTAGCAAGCCGTCGACTCCATGTGTCTTAGCAATGGGATCTACAAACCATCAATAAATAAGCAGAAATTAGAAAAAAAAAATATTTCTGAAAAATTATTTTCTAACTTTCCAATATTTGGATGATGGAAAATTAATCAATTTATAGAAAATAACTTTCATGAATTGAAAACAAGAAGTTCAAATTTGGGTAAAACGACTTCCCTGTCTGATAAGAAGAAAATCACTTTTCATAAACCATTAAATAATTGAAAACTAACCATTTTCTTAGAAATTATTATCATAGAAAATATTTGCTTTATTATGAAATTTTAGGTAAAATAATACAGCAAACGCATCTTAATTCCCTAGGACCAGTAATAATGTCATGCGGTTGATTACCTGGCTAGTGAGTTGATCAGCCATAAAAGCGTCAGCCATCAGAACCTGCAGTCAATGAGTTAAGAAACTGATTTAGTCAGTGACATTAGTAGTTTAGGATAGGGGCTCTACATATGATACCACTCCCGATTAAATCTGAATTAGGAAAGATAATTATTTAACTTGGTATCGGAATTAATATATCTTAATCTGTCACTCTCTCTCAATTATTTTCCGAGGGACAAGCCTATTTTTTAAACTGTTAGGTTGCAACTTAACACCGAATTACACAAAATCGTTATTCCTTTAATTTTAAACTGGTAAAAAGTTGTCGATAATATATCCATATTAAACAATAAATTTGCTAACAGATAATGCAGCAATGAGGTAGTGTTGTTGAATCCTGATTTAACATAACTTCTAAATGTAAAAGAAGTAAGCAAAGTTAATTAAGGAAGAGGCCAATACATTAGGTACCTCATAAAATGGAGAGAAAACTATATTGCGCATCCCACGAAGGAAGCAAAACCGAGTTGAGCGGTAGAATAAGTCAAACGGCCAAACCAGCACGGCGAAGAAAATCTGTGCACATTCCATAAAACCAATAAGGTCATCAATTGCCACCATATAGCTAGTTACCTAAGCTTCACAACATCAAATCAATATAACAAAAGATTTATTAACTTAAGTAATTCTCTATGGGGGGAAAGATGATGGGGCATCGAGAGTATGAAGCTAAAGGCTAACCAGAAGAGGGACCCCGGGGATCGCGTCATCCAGGCTCGGCGAGAAGCTGCCGTCCCGCAAGAGGAGGTGGACGATCATGGCGCCAACCATGGTCGTCATGAACGTCATGCAGAGGAGGAAGGCATCGCCGTACTCCAAAGCGGTGCTCAGCGAGAACTCTAATATGAAGTTGTGGTTGATCCTCGCCCTCTTCCACAGGAAAAGGTTGCATCCGTAGACGAACAAGTGCAAGCTCCATAAGGTGAAGATACTGTGCAAAAATGGGTCCAAAGAGCATGAGATAAATCAAATTTTGCACGAATTGAAATTGTAATTATATGGAGAAAATATGGATCACCTAAAGATAGGGTAGACAGTTTCTATGTAGCCCATGTCCGGGGTGGGACTGAAAATACCCATTACGTGTACCAAAATTGCGTATATGCTAAGTAATGTCAACAAAGAAACGGTGGACAGACCTGCAACCCAAAACATTAATTTAGTCAGATTTCAATTCGAATATTGACCAAAAATAAATTCAAATTGACAAGGGAAAGACATATACTCATGTACTTGAAAGGTCATAAAGATTTGATGATCAAATTAGCACTATAAATTTGATTTTTCATATAAAAAATCAAGGGCAAAATTCCCCGTCGCAGTGCTTTGTCAACTATAGAGTCATCATAGTATATTAATACAATTAGCGAGAGAGAGAGAGAGAGAGAGAGAGAGAGATTAGAATTACCAACAAAGAGAGAGATTATGTAAGAATCTTTGGTCTGTCGGGGCTTCAAGAACTTCATCGCCGTTTTCCTGTCGTTGTTGGCGAAGTGCCGTTTGACCACGGTCTCCACTTCATTCATTAACCTCGCCACCTTATTATAAAACCAAATATAATATAATCATATTCATGTACCTTAATCAAAATTCAAAAACATCATGGAAAGTCGACTTTATATACCTTGTCTGAACTTACGAAATGTGATTCCCTCACTTCTCTTCGATAACTTGCTGATGTTTGTCTCTCTGTCACCTACTCATCCAATAAAAACCTCCGTTTTTGTTAAAATTTCATTAATCTGAATGAATCGCACCGGCACTTAAGCTCTGCTTATTTAAAAGTACGATCCGAGTTAGGAAAATGTTTAAGTCCCGAAAGCTTTTGGCTCGGGCCTTACCTCATCGAATTCGTTGAGTATCTCCGTGAAAGCCATCGTGTTCAAGGAGCTGCCCAAAATAGCAAATTAATATCAGGCCCTACGCGGATAATATATTGAAAACGATTAAACAGAATCCTATTTCATATTTACACATGAAACCTCGAATTGAGTGACCGACATGCAATGTTTTCCAATTAGGCAAGCAGCTATCGTGTGATAGCCTTGTTAATATCAATAAAAAAGAAAATTAGTTCTTGGTGCTATAAGCTATAGTTTTTGGAGTAATGCCAAGGATACCGGTATTAATTGCGGAGTTATTAATAAAACTAATCAAGTGATTTGATAAACTAATAAGTGGAGTCTGTCGTATTTCATGGTAAAGTGATCTTATCTTAGGTATTACTTGTTACCTGTAAGTTTCGAGTAGACCAAGGCCCCTGTACAGCTCCATATAAGCTCCCCTAATCATCTCCTCAGCATGCTGGATCTTCTTCCTGTTGATGAAATCTGCTAGCCCTTCTATCCTTGGGGGGTTCGCCAAACATTCCCACAGCATCGATGCCACGGCCGTTATCATCCAGGTCAGCTTCGTGGGCGCCACAAAGCTTACCCCGTTCCTCTCAAGCACGGCGCTCACATTATCCGTCGCCTCCGGTGACCCCACGGAGGCTTTGAACGACTCCATTGGGATCTCTGTGGCAAGATGATGCAAAAACGATTTCGATTTACTTACATATAGTCATGTGCACATTTTGCTTAGATATGTACATAACATCCATTTATATTTTGAGCACCCTCACCCTAATTCAGCCGATGAAACTTTTGCATAACTTAATCGATTGAGTCAATTTATCGCCATTCATAGAGAGCACCCTAATACTATATTTATTGTTTTGGTCAAAGGTCACATTCATTCGTACAAAGAAAAACGAACCCTATTAGGGTTAGACAATCGGATTTCTAAACAGAAAATATTCCATAGGGGAAGGGGGTAAAGACAATCAATTGTTAGGGAGTCTTGTTTAAGTAGGCCTTGATGACCCAATCCGCAGCTTGATTAGTCTTTTGGGGGCAATAGGCAACTTTCACCATGTTCGAATGGGCTAGCAAAGCCCGGCAATCTTCGATGATACTCCCAATAATCCATGGGCTTTCTTCTCGGCCCATTAGACACTCTAGAACTGCACGGTAATCAGTAGTTATTCCTTTTTCTTTTTCTTTTTTTTTAGAGCAATCAATAGATATTTCTTAGAGAGCATCCTAACACTATGAAGGTTGAAGTTTTTGTTGTCATTATTATTTGGGCCACAAAGCGTAACTATATGTTTGCCACATTGTTGGGTCACTTTCCAAGCATAGATTAAAAAGCCAATGGTCCGTTGGGTTTTTGTGGATAGTTTGGTTACTCGGCTGGATATCAAGATTACAGGCCGAAATCAACACACCACTTGAAATTCGAGTCTTGCATGCACTCAGCACATGTGAACCTAATCTATCTCAGTCCTTGGATCACGTTGATCCCAAGTGAGACCCATAACATTTAATGACTGAGATAAAATGAGCCTATATGATCCGAATGCATAGAATAATTTCTCCTAAAATTTAATCAAATACATCTTCTTGGACTCCCTTTTTCTAGTCAATCATTCGGACCGGTCTCTTTAATCATAGCCGTCAAACTTTGGCTAAAAAAAGGAGAAGAAAAGTCGAAGGTGTCAAATAGAAGTAAAAACCATTGTATGCGGATAAAAAATTCAACTAAATCGTTGAATTTAGCGGATCTTTATTAGTGTGATCGATCTTGCATAAAACCCATTAACATTTAATAATTGAAAATATGCTCGGAAACGTGCATGACATTAAATATTGACTGCATCACCATTTATTTTGCAATTTGTGATGGTCTTCATTTTTGGCTTGTTATATTATAACTCTCAATTCACTTTTAGATTTTTGCTTTGCCTTAAGACGTGGGAGTTGAAACCCATGCCTAAAACTAAATGTCCCCACTCTAACCCCTTAAGAAGAGGGGGATTTGAACCCCCATCTCCTCTTTCTTATGTAGGAAGAATGGCTATTGGGGCAAATCCTAAAGATTGATGATGATTAATAAGGTTTTGAAACTCAGATAACATAAAATAGAAATATTTATACTTTTTGTACAGATTATTCATCGACCATATTACATGAAGTACCCTAGAAGGGATTTTGCCTTGAATTACAATTTCAAGGTCGAATCATTTAATATCAAGCGCTAGGGATTAGGCCCATCCGAATTTTGGCTTATGTCTTACCAATCTATGAAGTTAGTATATAATGGCCCATTAATAAAAGAAGAAACATTTGATGATGCATGGGAAAAATGAACAATGTTAGGTTGTAAGATTTATTTTCCCTTCTTATTAGGGAAAAAGGCGGAAAGTGGTGATTGAAAAAAATTACTCATTTGGTCCTAAAACTATTGTATTGTAAGCAATTCATTCTAAATTTTTTTATTTGGCTAATGCAGTTTTAAATCTTTTCATGATCTATCAATTTAGTATATCTAGCCAATTCAGGTTGAGAAATTCTGATGTGGACTTCTAGTCAATATAGGATTGTATTGACAACCAAATAATATGTTTAGGACTGATTGTATAATTTTCTTAGTGACTAGAGCATCTATTCACTCTGGACATTATTAAGAGGATCTTGCACTCTTTATGAAATGTTTCATGATCAACCCATTCATAGGCGAACAAACCCATTGTTATAGCCTCCTTAGTATGCCAAATTGTTTTACTAAAATTTGTATATACGTTTTAGTAATCCAGATAGAATAACATATTATTCGATCTGATGTTTGGTGATGTCCTCCGAACTAGATAAATCCAAATAAAATACCATATAAGAAAGTCAGGACTGGGGATAAATCCATGGTGAATATAAACTTTATTTAAAAGTTAACATCATAACTTCGGCTCCGTCAACATCACGTGCGACCCCTTCCCTAACGCCGTCTCCGTCCACTCCCCTCCCCCTCACTCCCCCGCACTCCCCCTCCAACCCTTCCCTCCTCGAGCCCGTCAAGACCGTCCTTTACAACCTCTCCACGTCTCTTATGGCTTTGACCTCATGGCCTCCGAGACTCGGCCTTCTCCGGGCTCAACATCACCAAAGCCATAATCAACGGACACAACTTCAACTTCAACATTGCCGCCTTGATGCTCGCCGCCTCCGGTGTTGTCCAAGAATTTGAGGCCAATGGGGGTAGTGCCGGGATCACCCTCTTCATCCCCACCGACACCTACTTCGCCGAATTGCCTACAACCGAGAGCTTGTAGTTCCTGCCCACGGATAAGAAGGCCGTGGTGCTGAGGTCTCATGTCTTGCATTCTAATTGCCCTATCGGCTCTCTAGAGTCGATTGTGAATCCTCGAAGCAAGAAAAAATGAACTAAAACTTATCATGAAGTTTTGAGAGGCTAGCCTCAGCCTTCTCCCACAAGGAAAGACCATTAAACGACTCTACAGCAATTCAACGTCCTTGCTGAAATTTCCTCTTCTTGTTGGATCTATTTTCACAAGCCACTTTTATTTTCTCATACCCAGTAACTTCCACATCAATATTTTTTGACTTTTTTTTAAAACCAAAGTTAAGTATTAAAGTTTTCCTATCTTAGGTAGCATCAAACATATGATGAGATTATAATCTGAAAAATACATAGTGGGATTAAATCCCACCTTATCTTATCCCAACAACTATCTCCTGTAATCGCTAGACTAATACGTGAGATTTGGCTTTCTCGTCATCATGAGTTGCCAGCCATGAAGAGGAAAAGGATACGCAAGTAATTATAATGTGCAACTTAATCGCGATGTACAAAGATAACTAAAACGCAAGCCCGTTTCAATTTGACCATTCTGTTCTCCTTTGTTCTCTAATCGTTGACTGACCCACTTCTTACATACTAAATTCTCGTCATCTGAGACCATAATTCATTGTCGTCACTTATGTCTACGCGTGGTGACCCAAAACGTCAACCTGTCAATACCGATTGGGGCAATTATCTAATTGCTTAGCTAGAACATGTGCGAGAGCGAAAAGAATGTAAGGTAAAGGCTTAGGGATTCCAAATTGAAATTTAGTTTCACTCTAATTTGAGGTTGCATCTGTGTGAAAAACTATGTTCAATCTAATCATTCGTAATTAGTTCATAATTTTATCTACAAACAAGAAAGTACAATCACGCATCACAAAAGTCACCTGAAAAATCTGATGTGCCAGCGGAATTGGCCACGAAGAGCACAGAGAAGCTCTGGCTCTCGCCGCCTTGAATCCTGGAGAATATTCCCGGCCCCTGTTGCCAAGGATCTCTTTGACATCCAGTGCAATTTGGAGCTGCTTATGAAGTGCTTCTCCTGTCTCAAGAAATTCATCCTCTCTTGATTTGTAGAACCGGTTCACCTTGCTAAGCTCCTCATTCACCCTCGCAAAAAATATGTTCTCCTAATTTAACGAGATATATAAGAAAAATCAATACTCATCAGATATCTAGTAATTACTATAATTATCATTAGGTTGAAGCTGTACCAAATTAATGTAAGTACTACTAGGGATTTTTTTTTTTGGTCTGTAAACTACTAGGGATTTGTCACGCGTGCGGTATTTGTACTACTAGTAGTATAAGCAAGAAAGAAGAAGAAGAAGCAGCAGCAAAAGAAGATGGTGAGAGCACCGTGCTGTGAAAAGATGGGGCTGAAGAAATGTCCATGGACTCTAGAAGAAGATCAAGTCTTGATCTCTTACACTATCCTTACACTGAGAGAATGGTCATGGTTGAAGACAGGTCTATAGACAGTTCAAGACTTGATTTTTATCAGGAGTCTATGTCATGATCTTACACCTAGAGGGTGACCTTGAAATCAAGACTTGATTTTGATCAAGAGTCCATGAACCTTTCTTGAACCATCTCCACCCTCTTGGTGTGAGAGATCAAGACTTGATTTTCAACAAGAGTCCATAGACTTTTCTTCAACCATGGCCATCCTCTGGTTATGAGGATGGTGTAAGAGATCAAGACTTGAGTTTTATGAGGAGTCGATGTCTTGATCTCCTGCACACAAAGGATGGCCATGGCTATGAGGATGTGTAAGAGATAAAGACTTGATCTTTATTAAGAGTCCATGGACCTTTCTTCAACCATGGCCATTTTCTTGGTGTAAGAGATCAGACTTGTTCCTTTTTGGGAGTAGAGATCAAGACTTGATTTTTATCAAGAGTCCATGACCATTTCTTCAACCATGGCCATCCTTTGAGCGTAAGAGATCAAGACTTGATCTTTATTAGGAGTAGAGATTAAGACTTTCTTATCGGGAGTCCATGGACCTTTCTTCAACCATGGCCATCCTTTGGGTGTAAAAATGGTGTGAGAGATAAAGACTGAATTTGTATCGAGAGTCCATGTACCTTTCTTTAACCATGGCCATCCTATGGGTTTAAGAGATCAAGACTTGATCTTTATTAGGAGGAGAGGTCAATTAGAGGTTAAGACTTAATTTTTATTCTTCAGTAATGGTTGAAGAAAGGTCCATTACTCTAGATAAAAATTAAGTCTTAGCCTCTTACACATCTTCGTAGCTCCATTTACTCTTGACAAAAATTAAGTCTTTATCTCTTACACATCCTTACAGTCATGGCCATCCTTAGGGTGTAAGAGATCAAGACTTAATCCTTATTTGGGGTAGAGATCAAGACTTGATTTTTATCTAGAGTAATGGACCTTTCTTCAACCATTACACCATTCTTCAACCATGGCCATCCTTTGGTTGTGAGGATGGTGTGAGAGATCAAGACTTGAGCTTTATGAGGAGTCGATGTCTTGATCTCTGGCACACAAAGGATGGCCATGGCTATGAGGATGTGTAAGAGATAAAGACTTGATTTTTATTAAGAGTTCATGGACCTTTCTTCAACCATGGCCATTTTTTGGGTGTAAGAGATCAAGATTGATTTTTTTCAAGAGTCCATGACCATTTCTCCAACCATGGCCATCCTCTGAGTGTAAGAGATCAAGACTTGATCTTTATTAGGAGTCGAGATTAAGACTTTCTTATCGGGAGTCCATCGACCTTTCTTCAACCGTGGCCATCCTCTGGGTGTAAGGATGGTGTGAGAGATAAAGACTGAATTTTTATTGAGAGTCTATGGACCTTTCTTTAACCATGGCCATCCTATGGGTGTAAGAGATCAAGACTTGATCTTTATTAGGAGTGGAGGGCAATTGGAGGTCAAGACTTAATTTTTATATGAAGTAATGGACCTTTCTTCAACCATTACTTAAAAAAAAGGTCCATGGACTCTTGATAAAAATCATGTCTTTACCTCTTACACATCTTCATAGCTCCATGGACTCTCGATAAAAATCAAGTCTTTATCTCTTACACATCCTTATAGTCATGGCCATCCTTAGGGTGTAAGAGATCAGGACTTGATCCTTATTGGGAGTAGAGATCAAGACTTAATTTTTATTTGGAGTAATGGACCTTTCTTCAACCATTACACCATTCTTACATTTTTGACTCTTGATAAAAATCTAGTCTTTATCTCTTACACATGTTCATTGCTCTATGGACTCTAGATAAAAATCAAGTCTTGATCTCTTACACATCGTCACAGCCATGGGCCCATGGCCATTCTCCCGATAAAAATCAAGTCTTGATTCTCTCCATGGACCTTTCTTCAATCATGGCCTCCTTTGGGTGTGAGAGATCAAAAACTTGATCTTTTATCGAGAAGATGATCTCTACTCCTGAAAAAGATAAGTCTTGATCTCCCACACTTAGAGGAAGGCCATGGTTGAAGAATGATTAATGGGTTCTTGATAAAAATCAAATCTTGATCTCGTACACCATCCTGACAACCAAAGGATGGTGTTAGGTTCATGGACTCTTGATTAAAATAAAGTCTTGATCTCTTGCAGCATCCTTACACCCAGAGGATGGCCATGGATGAAGAAAGGTCCATCCATGAACTCCTGATAAAAATAAAGTCTTGATCTCTAACTCTGATAAAAATCTAGTCTTTGATCTCTTACACCTAGAGGATAGCCATGGAAATTGGAGGGCTCTTCCCAATCACGCAACAACTAAAGAACACCACAAAGCTGTATAATATAATCACTGATAACAAAACTGACATGACATGCTTTCATCTGGTGTGTAAATATATCGCTCGCATGCAACCCTTTTGCTCAAAAACCTTGGTAGTTTTGGTTCAAAATAGAATTTTATCGATGAGATGACTTTTGGTGTCCTGAGAAGAAACGTAATCCAACATGCATGCTCATGCGTACCTGGATAATCTCTGTGGGGTTAGCCGACTTTCCGAACTTGGCGCTAGATTCCTTGACGTGCTTACTAAGTTGCAGGTAGTTGACGCAGGCCTCCTTCCACTCTGGGTTGAGTTGAGCTTCGAGCTGCTTTAAGAACGCCATTTCAGGAAGCTCAAGAGAGACAAATCCCGAGAAGGAGGAGGACGAGGACGAGGACGAGGATGAAGATGGGTTTCCGAGAAATGCGATGGGTCGCTTATAAACCCACAAATCACAGTGGGTCTATATCGCTTGCTAGGTTAACACGGCTCAGAAAATGAAAAGAGAACCTTGACTTGGAGCTGCAGCATCGTTTAATCATGCAGACATATATCTTACCAGAGGTCGACTTTGAG
>MU090167.1:11218-40745 GCA_014858505.1 Corymbia citriodora subsp. variegata
GGGGGGGTAGGGTTGGAGTTGAAGTCGCGGAGGGGACCAGTTTTAATTTTCCAATGATAGAAACATTTCATCGTCCTCCAAATATGCTTATTGCATTTTTTCTTTATTCTCATCATTCGAACTTTCGATATTACTGACCGCACATTTTATATAAAATTTTATTACCAAACATCATGTTTTACGAGGTTCTTTTTTCCTCAAACACAATACGAGATTTGACGTGCAGTAATTCGTTATAAACCATAAAAAAATCCCATCCCAAACTCAACAACCCGTTACCAGCCAGCTTCTGAAGAGCTTTCATTCTCTCTGCGTAGCTGCAACAGTTTAGAGAAAGATTTTTTTTGAAAAGGGCTCTTTCATTCTCACTTTCTACTCCGGCTGAGTGGGCGCCACGCACCGCCTGTCGCGGTTGCAGCCACCTGAGCCCCCGAATGTCCTCGAATTCCTCTGTCTTGCTTCTCTTTCCTCATCACCTTCCTACCTATGTGACCAAAACTTGATTCTGTCAGGAAGTCCATGACTCAGCATTCTAGAAGCTGTGGCAGCTCTCGTTTTCACTCTCACGCGCACATGCCTACGTTCATCGTCTTCAACCTTATTGCGTCGTTTATAAGGAGAGTCGATCTGTGTAAATCAAGGTTCTTATTGGCTACATTAAAAAAGAAAAAGAAAAAAAAAGAAAAATCCCAATCAATGAGATTAGATTGTAAAATTTCTTAATATGAACAATCATTAAATTAAAAACGAATTCGATTCATACATGATTGTAAAACACCAATAATCCAAATATGTACAGCGGAATTAAACACATACATGTTTAAACTGAAAACGGATCAACCTGATATGATCAGTGATATGTCGGTATGCCGGTTCTTCCTCTCTATGACCTATTTCGGTTTAGCAGCTTTAATGGGATTAAGCGACTGATAGGTATAACCTACCCTTTTATAGGCTAGAGAGGGGACTTAGCAAACCCTAATCAACAGTGTGTCAACTGGGCCCTTCCCATTACGGGCTTTAGTTAAACACAATTGCCTATACTTTGCTGCTCAACTAGGCCCGTAATTAATAGATGCCAAAACCCAACTCAATAAGATCACTTTAGGGTTTAAAATATATTGGAATATCCATTAACCCGATTATATAAAATAGGAAATTAATTAATTAATGTAAGCCCATTACCGGAAAATTTCCAACATTCTCCCACTTGGGCTACATTAATTAATTTGTTTTATTTTTTGAAAATGATTTTAATTTTGAAAACGACACACTCGGGTTAATAACTGAAAATTTGTTTTATGTGGCCACAATTTTGAAAAATAATATTCCAATAATGGCATCTCAAAACCAATCCAATCCTATATAACCTCATTATAGGACTATGGCGATCAACGTGTTAAGAAAATACTGTGACACATGACCTTCCATAATCACATATAATAAACATTATATTTTCATGGATCATGGGCCTAGTAGTATAGTAAGAAATAGTGCCAACATGTGATCAAAATATACACTATTTCTTATCGGTCCTCAATGCAATTTCTAAACGACATGAAACTGCATCAGCACAATTTCTAAACAACATGAAATTGCCTCAGTGCGATTTCTAAACAACATGAAATTGCACAACTATGTCACAATCCAATATGAGATCTCATAATCAGTGACATCCAATCGTCTTTAAACTAAAATTTGTTTAAAGATACTGTTTCATATTTCCATTTCTTAGTCGACAGGAGAAAGGATAACGATAAAATCAATAATAATGATCATCAAAAGTAAATGCTTTAATAGACATTATAAAAGCATTATTAGTTTGTATGTAACTATAATATCTAGAAATACAAACTATATAACTCCCACTAACAAAATAGATCAAAAGACTCTAAAACACCCATATTCTTTACATGTTCTTTAAATAAAATGGGTCGTAAGCCTTTTGTTAGGGGATCAGCCAATATGGACTCAGTTCTAATATTCTCTATCACAATGTCTCCATTTTTGACTAAGTCCTTAACGGTATAATATTTGATCTCCATGTGTTTAGACGCATTGCTGATCTTGTCATTCTTGGAATAAAACATAGTTGCAGTGTTGTCACAGTAGATCACCATAGGTCTAGCAATAGAGTCCACAACTCGCAATTCAGAGATCAAATTTTTGAGCCAAACAGCTTGAGTTGAAGCACCGTAACACGCTACAAACTCAGCATACATTGTAGAGTTTGTAACCAAGGTTTGCTTTGTGCTCTTCCAAGAAATAGCACCTCCAGCCATCATAAAAATATATCCAGAAGTTGATTTTCTGTCATCTGAACAACCAGCAAAATCAGCGTCTGAATATCCAATCACCTTGAGGTCATCTACTTTGCTATACACAAGCATGAAATCTTTTGTTCGTTGCAGATATCTCATCACTTTCTTAGCTGCAACCCAATGTTCATAACTTGGATTCGACAGATATCTCCCAAGAATATTCACAGCAAAAGCAATATCAGGTCTGGTGTAGACTTGTGCATACATAAGACTGCCAACTGTACTAGCATATGGAACATTCTTCATTGCTTCTTTTTCAATATCATTCTTGGGGCATTGTTCTATACTCAATTTATCTCCTTTCACAACAGGAGCTTCGCCAACCTTGTAGGCTTGCATATTAAACCTCTTTAGAACACGATCTATATAACTTTTTTGAGATAATCCCAGAACCTTCTTAGATTTGTCACGATGAATTTCAATGCCTAAAACAAAAGAGGCTTCCCCAAGATCTTTCATATCAAACTTTGCAGACAAAAAACTTTTTGTATCATTCAATAGATCAACATCTCTACTGGCAAGCAAAATGTCATCTACATAAAGTACTAAGAAAATATATTTACTCCCACTTACTTTCATGTAGATGCATTGATCAAACGTGTTTTCTTTAAAGCCAAATGATCTCACAACTTTGTCAAATTTCAAGTACCACTGACGTGATGCTTGTTTGAGACCATAAATAGACCTCCGAAACTTGCACACCATATGCTCCTTTCCAGCTTCTTTAAACCCTTCAGGTTGCTGCATATATACTTCTTCATCCAGGTCTCCATTTAGAAAAGCCGTCTTGACATCCATTTGGTGAAGCTCTAAGTCGAAATGAGCCACCAATGCCATAATTATACGAAATGAGTCTTTAGTAGACACCGGAGAAAAATTTTTAGTATAATCAATGCCCTCTCTCTATGTGAACCCCTTTGCGACTAATCTTGCCTTGAATCTCTCTATATTGCCTTTATTATCTTTCTTGGTTTTGAATACCCATTTGCAGCCAATCGGTTTATGCCCATCAGGTAAATCGACAAGTTTCCATACTTGATTATTTGACATGGAAATCATCTCGTCCTTTATCGCTCTTAACCATTTATCTGCTTGATCACTATCAAGAGCTTCTTTGAAGGTTGTCGGATCAACTATATGTCCAATGTCAAAATCATCTTATACAAGATAGACATGACAATCATCTTGAAGTGCCGGTCTTCTTTGTCGTTGTGATCTCCGCACAGGCATTTCTGGAGCCAGATCATTCGTCTGGGGAATTTCATTCGCAGCCATATCTCCAGTATCTGCTTCTTGCTGCGTTCCACTCTACAAGGCTCTCGCATGGAATCATCATTCAAGATGGGCAATGGAATGGAAACCGTTTTGTTTGGTTCTTCCCTTACAAAAGATTGAGAAGAATTCTCTTCAGCAACATCTAACTCCAGGAATTTAGCAGTTTGAGACTCAACGATTCTAGTGCCCCGAGTAGGACAATAGAACCTATACCCTTTGGAATGGTGAGGGTATCCAATAAAATAACATCTAGTAGTCCTGGGTTCGGTCTTCTTTTGAAAAGGATCATAAATTTTCGCCTTTGCAGGACAACCCCAAACTCGAAAGTGATTCAAGCTTGGTTTCCTCCCCGTCCATAATTCAAAAGGTGTTTTCGGCACTGATTTACTAGGCACGCGATTCAATATATAAGCCGCTGTTTTAATCGCATCACCCATAAGTATTCGGGCAAATTAGAACTGCCCATCATACTTCGTTTCATCTCTATGAGTGTGCGATTGTGCCGTTCAGCTACACCATTCTGTTCGGGACTTCCAGGCATTGTATACTGAGCAACAATACTACAGTCTTGCAAATATTTAGCAAACGGTCCCATTTGTTGTCCGATCTCAGTATATCGCCCATAATACTCACCATCGCGATCAGATCTAATAATTTTGATAATTTTTCCCAATTGTTTCTCAACTTCAGTGCGAAACACTTTAAACATGTCAAAAGCCTCAGCCTTCTCCTTAATCAGATAAACGTAACAATAACGGGAGAAATCATCAATAAAAGTGATGAAGTACTTATTTCCACATAGAGTGGTTGAGTATGGCCCGCTAATATCTGTATGAATTATCTCCAATAGGTTTTGACTACGAGTAGCACCTTTCTTCTTAATTTTAGTCAATTTTCCCCTCACACAATCAATACAAGTCTCAGTATCATCCGAGTTAAGAGGAGGAAGAATATCAGCTTTGATGAGTCGCTTTACTCTTTCTTTGGAGATATGCCCTAATCGCTTATGCCACAGCAATGAAGATTTCTCTTTAATCAAGGATCTCTTAGCAACATTGTTCTCAACATTAAAGGAACAATATGGACTATCAGGAGATAAGGACAATCGATATAATCCATCACATAGAACACACTTCCCAATAATTCTGGAATCATAACTCAAATCCACTCTATTATTTGCAAAATAAAGACAATATCCAGCTTTGTCAAGCAAAGAAAGAGAAATCAAGTTTCTCCTAAAACCAGGAACATAAAAGACATTGTTCAAAATGAGCTGAAATCCAGAATCTAAATTCAAAACAACTGTGCCTATGCGCTTCACATCAATTCCAACATCGTTTCCAACTTTAAGCTTTAACTCCCTCAGACTTGGATTCCTTAGATTTGTTAGACCCTGTAAGGTAGTAGTCACATGAACAGTAGCACCAGAATCAAGCCACCAAGAATCCGGAGGAATATCAACCAAATTTGATTCAAAACAAACCAACAACTCACCTTGGTGACTTTCTTTTCTTCCTTTTAGCCAAGCTTTGAACTTATAGTAATTGGCTCTCCTGTGACCTTGTTTCTTGCAGTGAAAACACTTGAAATCATTATCTCCATTTCTCCCATTGTTCCCATTTTTCTTGAAGTCTTGGCTTTTCTTTGGACCATGAGCATTTGATCCTTTAGGCTTCCATTTTCCCCTAGAAGAACTCGATTTGGCATTAGCAATTGCATGGGCCGACTCATTTTTCTCCTTCTTCAACTTCTCCTCCTCAGTCACACACTTTGAAATTAGGGCATTAACACTCTAAGTCTCATTCTGAGCGTTATAAGCAGTCTTAATCTAGCTGAATTCAGCTGGCAAAACATTTAAGACGTGATGCACAATATAATCTTCAGAAAGAACAATTTTATGGGTTTTGAGTTTGGACTGAATGTTGACCAACTTCAATATAAACTCTTTAACACCCACAGTAGCATCATATCTCATATTTGTTAACTCATGCAGCAAATTTCCAGCTTCAGCCATGTCCGAGACTCTATATCGTTCTCCCACTGCTTCAAGGAACTGTCTTGCATTCGTATTTTCCGGTAAACCACTAATGAGATGCTCAGCAATGGATCTCTTCATAGCAATGAGGCTCAGTCGGTTGGATTTTTCCCATATAGCATAATGGGCCTTTTGTTCTGCACTACTTTGATCATTGGGCTTGGGGGGTTCATTCTCACGTAGTGCCAAGTCCATATCCACAATTCCCAAAGCAAACTCTATATCTTGCTTCCACCTCTTGAAGTTTGATTCGGTTAACATTTCAACCGTGGCATTGTTGTTATTCACAGTAAAAGTAACTGTTTGTCACATGTAATACAATATGATTAATTATGGGCAATAAATTATTCCACAAAATAATTAGTACATTATAAACTTCCCTTTGGGCAGAGCGTATAATGCACTATTATTTTCCACAGCATGAAGATTGTAAAACAACAACAACAAGGGGAATTACATATAATTGTCAAGAATCCATCCCCTTTGGACAGACAAATTCTTTAAATTATACATCTCCATAATATCAATATATAGAGACGATAAGGAGAATTACATATAATTATCAAAGGCTTATTCACTTTGTGCAAACAAGACCTTTTAAATTATACATTTCCATTATCTCGACATAGAGGAGAATTACACATAACTCCAAAATTTATCCCCTTTAGGGAGATAAAACTTTTGAGTTATACATCCCCATCAATTATCTCTATTATATTAATATAGAGGGGAATTACATATAATTTTCAAAAAATTTATCTCCTTGGGGCGGATAAATATTTTTCAATTATACATCCCCATCCATTTAAAGTGGAAATTTATCTTCATGCAATTTTTCAAATTAATATACACAATAACCCCCTTTGGGCGGGTAATTGTATATACCAATTTTTATTAATAGGAACTCCAAAAATTTTTATAATGTTCAATTTAATTAATGCCCAAAATTTATCAATATGAAGCACTTAACAATATGTGCTTCCTAAAATCATATTGCATTAAACAACAATTTTGCCACAAATTTTATTTTATTTTTGAAATTTCATTTTCATTTAATATTAATTTATTATTAATCTATAGGAATTTTGGCCCAGCGGGCTCGGGCCAGAAAATTCTGGTCACCGGCCCGCGTGGGTTTCCTACAAAAAATCCGGCCGGACCGCGTGGGCTTCCACCAGAAGCCCTGCGCCCAGAATCCAGAAGCTGGGCTTGCGCCCAGTCATAGGAAAAAGCCCAGCCGCCCAGTTTCTATGGAGACCCAGCCCGCATGAAGCCAGAAGCCCAGATTCTGGGCTTGCGCCCAGAATCTCCTGAGGCCCAGATTCTGGGCCTGTGCCCAGAATCTTAGAAGACCATAAAACAGGCCCGGAAGACCGCCTGGCCCGACTGGAGGTCTTCTTCAACCTCCAGCCGGGTCCCGAAATCTGCAAACCGGGTCACACGACCCGGTTTCGACCCGAAGCTCAGAAAACACGTTTTATGCTTGATTTTTGTGAGATTTTTCATGGGTTTTGATTATAACACCATTATAAATGGATTAGAGTGAATTAAAGGAAGAACTAACCAACAAATCATCAATATTGAAGCTTCAAAATTTTCGAATCCTATACCCATGGCCGAAAATCAATTTTCTCAAGTTTAAGGCCAAAAAAAAAAACTCACTTTAATGCAACTAAACAATTCTAAAGCATATATTTAACAATACCCATGCATCAATTTATAACATAAATCATTCAATTGCAAGTAATTTAAAAAATTTTGGAACTTTTCAATGGTGCAAACCCTAGAATTTCAAATTCGAAATTCTCTCTCAATTCTCAACGAAAATCTATAAATTATATATGGTTGGAAAGATCTCGACATGCAGAATAAAAACCCTAAGGTTTCAGAATCAATCGATGAAAGAGCCCGCATGAGAAAATAACGACAACATTAGGTTAAAGGGAGAAAATTTCGAATTTGTTCATAAAAAAAAATTTGGGTTCTACAATCATATATGACAGGCTCTGATACCACATGTAAAATTTCTTAATATAAACAATCATTAAATTAAGAACGAATTCGATTCATACATGATTGTAAAACACCAATAATCCAAATATGTACAGCGGAATTAAACACATACCTGTTTGAACTGAAAACGGATCAACCTGATATGATCAGTGATCTGTCGGTATGCCGGTTCTTCCTCTCTATGACCTATTTCGGTTTAGCAGCTTTAATGGGATTAAGCGACTGATAGGTATAACCTACCCTTTTATAGGCTAGAGAGGGGACCTAGCAAACCCTAATCAACAGTGTATCAACTGGGTCCTTCCCATTACGGGCTTCAATTAAACACAATTGCCTACACTTTGCTGCTCAACTAGGCCCGTAATTAATAGATGCCAAAACCCAACTCAATAAGATCACTTTAGGGTTTAAAATATATTGGAATATCCATTAAACCGATTATATAAAATAGGAAATTAATTAATTAATGTAAGCCCATTACCGGAAAATTTCCAACATAGATGGGATTGACTGAGATGGATTGTGACCAATTTCTTTTCTTTTTCTTTTTTGGGTCGAAACGCCTTTCTACATTGACTCTATTCCTTTTGCTTCTTCGATGGGTTCTTTTTCTTTCGCCCATGTGCGAGATCATTGATTCTCTTTCATTCTTGTGCAAGCGATTGGGCACATTAGGAAAGCGCCGACGGTCGACAGCTTTGACCCAAATCTCCCCCTGTTTTTGTCTTTCTTGTTTTCAATGGTACACCCGTCTCCTAATCTCCCCCCTTATGTAATGTGAATATCCCATTATGTGGCCTTATTTTCAATGCAAAGCGATGCAACTTTGGATAGGAACTTATCAGCTGGACCAGTTTAATTTAGGATTCCCATGCCATCTTGCTATGTGCAAAAAAAGGATTGCAGACAAGACAAAACCACAAATGTCCTTCGTTGTTTTAAAATGCTAAAGAATACATATCGTCTCAATCCAAGGAATAGTCTCTTCAAATGGGTGAACAGATAAATTTTGATGAATATCTCATTACGTGCCCTTATTTTCAATGCAAAGCGATGCAACTTTAGATAGGAACTTGTCAACTGGACCAATTTGATTTAGGGTTTCCATGCCATCTAGCTATGTGCAAAAAAGCATTGCAGGCAAGACAAAACCACAAATGTCCTCCGTTATTTTAAAATGCTGAACAATACCTATCATCTTAATTTAGGGAACCGTTATTTGTGTTGCTCGCTCGTTTTGCCGTTCATCTAGTGATTTGTGGAATTGATTATAAGTGATGAGTTTAACATATGAATTCAAGGTAGGCTTTCTTCTTGCTAAAAGAATGTAAAATGTCATCTAATGAAACGTATATAGAAATTCCGTAGTCATTCCACTTCCACCAGAGCCTCTCTTGCCAAAAAGTTCCTGCCAAGCCATAGAGCATGCAGGATTCACAAACAATCAGTCAATGTATCAGCATTCCATTTTGCAAGTTCTTAGATTGCTTCTGATTATCTGGATTCAAATCAGAATAAGATGATATTAGAAATCCTCAAAATATCCTCCAAATTATAAACAACCACATCATATATTTTATACAAGTTAAGATAGGATTGAAAATTTTTGAAAAAATTCCGTTGTGTCAAGCACACTGTTGTCATTCATCAAGTTTGAAAAAGAAGAAGCTCTCTATCTAACACGGTTGCTTGAACTGAAGCAGATTACAATAGCTCTTTGCTTTGCTCGTGTCGTCTTTGTCTTCGTTCGACAATTTGAGATACGAGGCAATATGCAGCAATGGGCAACAAAAAACAAGTGCTCTACGTGATTCGATGTCACACATCAGGGCCGGTTTCTAATTATCCTCCTCAGCAAGTCTGATGCAATTTTTTATTCAGAATGAAGCTTTGACTAAAAAATTTCTCTCTTTAAAATCCATTTATTTCGCAAAAAATAAATAATTTGAAAAAGTATTTTACTAAATGATTGGTTATATCAACCAAAAATGCTTTCATTATTGATAAAAATTTAATACCTAAATTAATATATTTTTGTAAGTAATATTATTGTTAGCGGAGTCATACGAGAGGCCTAGTTAGAATGATAAACTGAAATAAAATCAAGAGAGAAAAAGTCAAAAAGCTAACAAAAGAAAGGGAAAAAGGGGGCTGCTTCATTCGGGGAGTGGAGCCCCCGAGGAGAGAGAAAAAAAAAAAGAAAAAGAAGAAGAGAGAGGGCGTGAGACCAACGAGGGAGCACCGAGAGGAAGCCGTGTAGAAGAAGAAAGAGGGCAAGGTTTCGTTGTTTCGATGGTCAAACATTAATGAAATTGAGGAATTAATTCAAATTTGAGTATATTGTTCACAGAACCGAGAATTAAGAGTTGATTAGTTTCTTTTGTTGAGAACCTCGTTTAAATTCTCCAATTGCAATTAGTTTTTTTTTTTTGCATTATTTATGTTAATTTACCTTTATAGTGAGAAAAACAATTATATTATTGATGTTAAGCTTTTAGTATGTGATTAGAGAAAAATAATTTGTATGGTAATTTTTCCTACATTGAATTTTCATGTAGAACCTTGATATTGTTGGCTTTGTCTCATTATCCTTTAGGTGTTACATTTACTAATTGCCAGATTGTACTGGCGTTTGTTGCTAGATTTAAATCAATTTTGATTGGTTTAGTTTTTGAGGAGAAAATGATTCGAGATTGGGTTTAGTTCTTGATGAATTATTACCTCGTTCTCCCCAACATAAAGTCATCATTTTTAGGAAAATATTTTCTTGAATTTGAAATTTTCACAAACAAATGGACCCCTAATTTCATGTACTTCTTCGTTTTCATCCAAAAGTCTAATTTGATATATATATTTTTAGCTGTTGTAAGAGTGAGTGATGGTTGTCATTGAGATTTTTAATGCCTCACTAGTGGTAGGTGACCGCCCAGGCGAGGCCAGCTTGCCTAGCCATGGCCTAGTGGCTAGCACTGGAAAAAGGAAGAAGAAAGGAAAAAAGGAAAGAAAGAAAAATATCAAAAAAATCAAACAAATAATAAAAATCGAAAAATATTAAAATATTACTGAATATTATCCACGTCAGTACTAGTGATTCCTCGTAGGCTGGCTAGTGGCCAAAGTTAGTCGAAATGACTAAATTGATATTAAAAAAATTTAGAACTAAATCGACACAAATGTAATATATTTAAGACTTTTTTGACACTTTTCTCATTTGTTTAATACAATCTATAAATTTTTGGTATGTGTGAGTTGAGAATAGATTTAACACCCACATCCCGAACAACCTTACCTGTGGAAGTTCTGAGACGTGTTAGAACTTACGACAATAAAAACAAAAATCCGGATAAGTCCTGTAAATGCAAAATGACGGGCTAGAACTTATCAACCGATGGAAATATAAATCAGTGGCAACACGGTCAATTGTACAAGCTCAAGAGATGGGATTAGAGCACCCTCGCAGTGAACGACTCGAGAGGCCTTCCCAAGGGGCCAGGAGTTCCCCCAGCAACAAAATAAACGTGAATAGAATGCTTATCTAATCCGTAGCCTTCCTTTCAGAAATATTAACAATCTGTGAGTGAATCAATGAGGAACGATATTAAACAAACTAAAAGTTCATGAACAATATTATATATTGAAATAAAGTTCAGAGACGACATTAGATATTAAAATATAATTCAGAAACCATATTTCACATGAGATCAAAATTCAGATCATTTGTGTCATTATAACTAAAATCAATTATCTGGAGCCATCATGATTTACATATGTGATCGAGATCGTATAGGATAGTATTGGCGGTGCTGCAAAAGGGAGAGATCACAGAAATATGATCGTTCTCGGACCTGTGCGCAGCCATTTTGCTTTTCTCAACAGACAACTTGGGCTGTTAAAATTGGTATGGGCCGACTAATGCAGTTCAAAATTCCTGGTATAAGTCTAGGCTCCAAATTGTATTTCATTTTTTGACAAAAAAATTTCATTTTATACTCGAATTTATGCAATTAAAAATTCTTAAGTAGATAACGGACGATGGTTAGGAACGAGTTTAGCGGAGATGATGAGTTCACGTCAATCCCAGGCTTCTTGTCTAATCAAAGAAGACTAAAAGCACGAAAAGAAAAGAAAAACGCCGCGCCTTGATAAGCATCGGAGCGGCTGGAAATGCTTATGACTATTGTGACGCAAGTGAGGGGACATGTGCACGGCAAGTGGTGTAAACAGTGCTCGATCTTAGGGCTTAATACCCTAAACAACTTGTAATTTTAGCTTTTGTCCCAATTCTATCTTTTGTCTCGTAAAAATCTTCAACTTTAAGTTTAATTCCAATTCTACCATAAACTTTTTTTTTGTCCCATAAATAAACCCTCAATTTTAGGTCGAGTCTCAATTCTACTCTAATTTTTTTTTATCTCCTAAAAATACTCAAGTTTCAATTTCACTCTAATTTTTTTTGTCTTTTAAATGATAAGCAACTTTTACTTGAGTCCCAAATCTACCTGCATTAATCCTTCGTTGAAATCGCCCTTCGTGATTTTATGCGGTCTTTGATCTCCCGTGTTTGAGAAAGTCTCATCTCTTGTGGTTAGAGAACTTGTGCTCATAATGTTCAAACAAACTTGAGAGTATTCCACTTTGGATAGAGGGTTAATGACAGCAGATTAGTGACTTAAGTAAAAGACTGTGGTTGTTTATAAAATTGTAAAAATTTTAGGGTAAAATCAAGACTATATGGTAAAATTGGGACAAGACCTAAAGTTGTGGATTTTTCATAGTACAAAAAAGAAAGAAAGCTTAGGGTAGAATTAGGACATGACCTAAAGTTAAGGGTCTTTTATGGGACAACAAAAGTTTAGAGTAGAATTGAAATTTGACCTAAAGTTGGAGGTTTTTATAAGACAAAGGTAGATTGGAGGTTTTTTAGAATATTTAGCCTCTATCTTAGGGAAAATGCTTATGAGGTTGTATCACATTAGTGCACGTTTAATCCACCCTAATTAAGACGGTCTAGTCCCATAGGAATAACCCACTTTAATATACACATTTTGATCCAGCCATTCTTGTGTCCGCCGTGAACAAATGTTAGAATATGCGAGTAATCATCCTTGATTGAATGAGTTTGGCACAACACCTATTAATGAACAATCATCTTTATATACATTGGCATGTCATATATTTACCAACTTATGTCATATTTGGTCAAGTGACTAGGACGGACCCACATAACATCCCCCGCTCCTGTGGCACAACCTGACAACATTAGCCGTGGAAGGCCTCAAATGGTTAGCTTTAAATGATTTGTAAGTATTTCAGATACTGAGTAAGGCTAAGCGTATAAGGTATATACATAGACTAGAAGACAAAACGTTGTGTCTCATAAAGTTTTATTGGTTGATATCATATTTTATTATCACCGCAGAGGCAATAAATAATTATGAGCCATGAAACATTTTGTCTACCAGATTTTTGCCGACATTTTGCACATGTAGTACTAGGGTGCGTTCAGCGCAGTTTTGCCAAAGAAAATTTGAATCCATATTGGCGTTTGACAAAATGTTGAGATATTTGACAATTCAACTGCGAATGTCTATAAGCCAAAACTCGCATTTCCAAAATCTCTTAGCCCAACATAAGTCCCATCCAGCACTAACTTCAAGCCTTCCTGAAACGCTATTTCAGACGCCAGTGAATATTTTTTCCTTCTAACTTTGCCCTCGCTACACTATTTAAATTCTTAAATTCTAGTTTTACCCTTATTAGCTTCCTTATCAAATCTGGCTGGCAACAGGCAACGTCAACAATGAGATCATATTGGACCACCACTTAGCAAGAACTAATGTTAGAGAAGTAGATTTGTCATCGGTGGCCCTCACTTGGGATCGCATGACCTTAGCAAGGCTTGCTTGGGATTGTACAACCCCAGGCCAGTGTCATCGAAGGTCGCGCGACCTTAGTGGGCGTCACCAAAGGTCATGCGACCTCAACTTGAGGTCGTGAGGTCATGTGACCCCAAAGTGAAGGCCATAGGTGTCGGATTTGGACAGACAACGGTTAGCTTTGACCTCACTTGAGATCATAGCACTTGATTGACCTTACACAAAATGTGGATTTTCACTTCAAAATCCGACCAAATTGAGTCCGTCCATGGGCAAGGCAAGAATAGATGTTCTACTGATTCTTCTTCTTGATCACAGATTGGGCATATTGGTCGAGGTCAGATTTTCCTTCAATATAGATTTTCTATTGTGGGAAGAGCATTTTGACATATACTCCAGAGAAAAATCCTAATCTTAGGAGAATGCTTCATATTCCAAATATGGTGCCACAGTTTGCAGGATGGTTGAAATGATGATATTGCTTGCATGCTATGTTGTGGGTTTTCCGACTCCCTAATCAGATTATAGGCACTTTTCACTATGTAGGTCTGATGTAGTAGCCATCCATATCAATATGTCCTGTGTAGCATAAGAATTTAGTGGCATTGCAAGGACTTCACTTATTATTTGTTTGTCAAAAAG
This sequence comes from Corymbia citriodora subsp. variegata, assembly GCA_014858505.1. Classification (NCBI taxonomy): domain Eukaryota; kingdom Viridiplantae; phylum Streptophyta; class Magnoliopsida; order Myrtales; family Myrtaceae; genus Corymbia; species Corymbia citriodora. The sequence goes on from MU090167.1 coordinate 25,381, forward strand.
TCTTCTGAATGTGTGGACATCCCACCTTTTCTCCTCTTGTATGATTGAATCAGCAAAAAAGTGTGACGTTTGTTCGCGAAATTCCCAAATCTTTGAAAGACATTCAAAAATCAGCCTGTGAGAACACTCAACTTTTTTTTTGCCATCGTTATAGTAAAGTATTTTTTAATTATAATGATAAATTAAGGAAGAGTTTAGGCCATCATACTGGCAAAGAAAAAGTTGAATTGCCATAGAGAGCTAGAATGAGCATCTCCTCATGACATGAAAAGGTTTGGTGCTTTCTAGCATGCCATCTTTCATTTTGTTATTTTATGAGCTTAATTACTATCACATGGATATCCGATTTTATGAGCTTAATTACTATCACATGTACATGGATAAGAAGATCGATTTCATCAATTAGTCGTGTTCTGCTTCTCCTCCGATTTTCCTAGGTCACCGTATTCCTTTGAGTTTTTTTTAGACCGTCCCTTTCTTCTTACGATTTTCATTTCTACTCCACCTTTAGACGATCCAAAATCCAATCTTTTGCCCACTATTTCAGGTTCAAATTACTAGACATGTTTTACCTCACGATCTGTAAGTATATTTTGACAGTTCGATTAGTATGTTTCCATGGGTTTATAATTTTTTAAGCATTGGTGGAAAGAATAGGATGAATGAAATCTCGATATCTGCTCAAATTAATTTAGCCATTCAGAGATGCACAATATAGACTCAAAAGTTTATCTATTTTCATTGCTGAAAGTGTTTCCAGTTTTGTCTTACAACGTCGAATAAGGAGGAGATGCACACTAGCATAGTTCCGATAGGCATTCTATCTTCAAAGTTTTTGCCACGATTGTTTTTGTCTACTTTACATTTAAGTTTGAATATTAATCTTATTTCCCTTTATTGAGGAGCTCATCTATTTTTCTATTTTAGATGATAAAAAATTGGTTCTTAATTTACATACACAATAGCCTAGTTTTTGCCACTTACTTTAATTCTCTAGATCCTTTATAAATCTATTTTTTTTATCAATATTCCCAATAAATACGAAATCCTGAGCAAGCATGGAAAAAGGTTTGTTTGAGTAAATTCCAAAACTATTGCATTAATGCCAATATTGTCGCATGTAGGACATTATAACTTTATTTACATATTCGACTTAAAACAGTCATTTGTCTTCTTTTTTTTTCTCTTTTTGTGTTCCTATTGAAGCCCTTAGATTCCCCCCCCCCCCCACAAATGCTAATTGAAGAGGAGAAGGGTAAAGTCGACCAAAGAAAAAAGACAAAAAAGGTAAAACGAAGAAATTTGATTACCCACGTTCTACCAAGAAAGTGCATTGGTAAGATACTTAATGGTCCTACATTATCCTTATCCTTTCTCTCTATATAAGAAATTTAGAATTCTTCTCTCGTTTTCTTTTAATTGTGAATTGTAAATAAATGTTTGCTTTTAATCATTGGGAAAATCGCAAAATTCAACTAATGATTTATTTCTAGAAAGATTTGTATGAGGAGAATAGAAGAAGTTAATGACAAGTTTCTTGTGTCTTCGCTGCATGAAAAGCAAATCTACTTGAAGTTTTCTTCCCAAAGTGCATAAGAAGAAATTGGCAATCAAGCTAGCTAGTCATGTGAGTTAGCATGAAAGGCAAAGGGCAACACCAATGTACCTTAAAGCTTTTGTGTCATTTGTGATGCTTGCATGCAAGTTGCCACTTTGGCAAAGAATCTCTAGGATTGCTAGTTTGATACTCAGAAAGACAATTCCTTACGTCAACAACAACATGAAACGTACGAATTGTTGACTTATTCAGAGTTTAGTATCATCTGCGCAATTAGGAAATTAACATTCCGTTCCTTTATTCTTTTGCACTAGCAAGTGGTGGCAGTCAGATTAAAGCACAATTGCTGATGCCCCAATTCTTGTCCAGCCGGTTGTGCTAATCCCCGATCATGCCGGCCTATCGTCAAGGAGTCGTCCCTCCACGCCGTTTAGCTCCGAGAGGGTCCATTTTGCAGAACGGAAGCGGAACCGTCTTCACCGCTTTGAACTTACTCACGTTGTTCGCGTGTTCCTTCTCCAACCTGCGCAAGGAAGCAACAAACGAAGATTCGATCGTGGAATTAAGTACCTCTGTGTCAGGCTAAAACATATGAAATTTACATGATTTATATCTACTGTCTCTGCGTATTAGATAGAGAGAGATCCTTACCTGTAAAAATTCCAATAACCACGTCGAACGACTTCCAAAGAAGCCAATAATATTTCTAGCAACCTTGACTCGACTGCTCCGACGTGAAACCTCATCACCGTCTCCACCCATGCCACCCTCAAAACTACATTCAAAGCCTGCAAATGGATTTGGCTTTCTGGCGTTGGAAACTTCTCAAGGCTAATTCATTCGAGAAAATAAGCAGTAATACACAATACGGGTGTCTATGCCATAAACCCTAGGGTTTGCATTTTTCTTTCAAATGTTTTGTCTCACTTCTTTCGTAATGCAAGTACAATCCATATGGTTGTTTAGTTCATTTTTTTCCATCTATACATTTAAACCAAAATAGACTTGAGTAGATTCTTAAAAGGCTCAAAAAAGAAGAAACAGACGGGAAATTCGCTTTAGGATAGGAGACCTTATAATGTCACCTCCCATATTTCCTTCAAGTGGGGAGAAAAAATATCCACCTTAAGAGAGAGAGACTTACAATGGAGATGTAATAGATTGTCTTACGCTTGAGAACCAGCTCGTCCCTCAACCACGGGTTTTTCGATTTGGGGTTGAGAAATCCCCAATCCTTGACAAAATCCCAGTACAATTGATACACGGTGGCCAATACGGATGTCGTCAGGACCATACCGAACCAAAGGTGGTCGGGGTGCCTCTCGTACATGATCCTTGCCCAAGCCACCACCATTGCCGTCATGTACTTCCCCATGTTAGCCAGATGGTTTGCATCGCGTTCTTCTATCCACCTCCTAGCGCACTGTTTAAGGGAAGCGATTAGAAGGGTCACTACATAAGTTGCAAGATTTAGATCATAATTAGCTAATTATGATTATATCATCTAAAATAAGGATCTTAATAATAATTACCTGCATGGCACGCCAATAATAAGGCAAGAATGAAATGACGTAAGCAAGCTCTCTAAAATGCCTTCCCGATCTGCACGTTTCGTATTGGTGGGTCTTGAAAATTCCGGCCAAGAAGTAGCAAGCCGCGGACTCCATGTGCCTTAGCAATGGGATCTACAAACATAAAGAAAATGACTAAGAAATTTGAAAGAAAATTGTTTGTAACTTTCAGATATTTGGATGACAAGAAATTAATCATGGAAAATGTCTTTCACGAATTGAAAACAAGAAGTTTAAATTTGAGGAGAATGACTTCCTCTTCTGACAAAAAAGAAATCACTCTCCCTAAACCATCAAACAACTGAAAATTGACCGTTTTCCTTGAAAATAATTTTCATGAAAAATATTTTCCTCTTCTATGATGAAATTTTCAGTAAAATGAACGCAACAACCATATTGTTAGTTCCCTTGGACAAGCGATAATGTCATGTCGTTAATTACCTGGCTAGTGAGTTGATCAGCCATAAAGACATCAACCATCGGAGCCTACACTCAACGAGATAAAATAACTCATTTAGTCAATGACATTAGTAGTTTGGGATAGGGGGCCTCTACATATGATACCACTCCTGACTAAATTTGAATTAGGAAAAATAATTATTTAACTTGGCATCAGTGTTGTTGAATCCTGATTTAACATAACTTCTAAATGTAAAAGTAGTAAGCGAAGTTAATTAAGAAAAAGGCCAATACATAAGTACCTTATAAATTGGAGAGAAAATTATGTTGCGCATCACACGAATAAAACAAAGCCGAGTTGAGTGGTAGAATATGTCAATCGGGCAAACCAGCACGGCGAAGAAAATCTGTGCACATTCCATCCAACCACTAAGGTCATTAATTGCCCCTGTATATCTAGTTACCTAAGCTTCACAAAGTGAAATCAATATAACACGAGATTTGTTAACTAAGGTGATTCTCTAGAGGGGCGGAAAATGATGTTGCATCGAGAATGTGAAGCCGTATTATGCTAACCAGAAGCAGGGCCCCCGGGATCGTGTCGACTAGGCTCGGTGAGAAGTTGTTGGCCCGCAGGAGGAGGTGGATGATCATGGCGCCGACTGTGGCGGTCATGAAGGTGGTGCAGATGAGGAAGGCGTCGCGGTACTTGAGGGCGGTGCTGTACGAGAACTCGAATATGAAGTTGTGGCTGATCCTCATGCTCTTCCACAGGAAAAGGTTGCATCCATACATGAACAAGTGCAAGCTCCACAAGGTGAAGATACTGCTACAAACATGGGTCCGAACCAAAGAACATGAGGTAAATTGTGGAATTGGAATGGTAATTGAACAGAGAAAATATGGATCACCTGAAAATAGGGTAGACAGTTTCTACGTAGCCCATGATCAGGGTGGGATTGAAAATACCAGTTACATGTATCAATATTACGTATATGATAAATAATGTCAAAAAAGAAGTGGTGAGCAAACCTGCAACACAAAAGGTTAATCTAGTCAATTTTGAATTCGAATTGGCATGGAAAAAAAAACATATATTCATTTGCTCATATATTCATTTACTTGAAGGGTCATAAAGGTTCGATAATCAAATTAGCATTGTAAATTTGATTTTTCATAAATAAATTAAAAAAATTCGAGGGCAAAATTCCCTGTCACGGTCCTTTGTCAACTATACAATCATCATAGCAATATATAATGTAATTTGAGAGAGTTTTAGAAATTAGAATTTACCAACAAAGAAGGTGATCACGTGAGAATCTCTGTCATGCTGGGGCTCCAAAAACTTCATCGCCATTTTCCTGTCGTTGTTGGCGAAGTGCTTCGTGAAGATGGACTCCACTTCGTCCATTAGCCTCACCACCTTATCATCGAATCGAGCATAATTTAGTCATATTCATTTACCTTAATTAAAAAGCCGAAAACACCATGAAAATCCGAATTTACATACTTTGTCCGAGCTCATGAAATGTGATTCTCTCACTTTTTCTAGATAGCCTGTCGATGCCCGTCTCTCTGTCACCTGCTCATCCAATAAAAACCTTTTTTTTTTTAATTTAATTTTTTGTTTAATCCGAGCGAATCCACTTGTTTAAAAGTACGATCCGGATTGGGACAATGTTTTAACCCCGAAAGTTTTTGGCCCGGATCTTACCTTGTCGAATTTGTTGAGTATCTTGGTGAAAGCCATCGCATTCAAGGAGCTGCCGAAGACAGCAATTAGACGGAATCTTATTCCATATTTACACACGAAACCTTGAATTGTGTGACCGAATAAAATCAATTAAACCTGTAAGTTCTGAGAAATCCAAGGCCCCTGTACAGCTCCTTATAGGCTCCTCGAATCATCTCCTCGGCATCCCGGATCTTCTTCCTGTTGATGAAACCCGATAGCCCTTCTTTCCTTATGGGGTTCACCAAACATTCCGACAGCATCGATGCCACGGCCATTATCATCCAGGTCAGCTTCGTGGGCCCCACGAAGCATACCCCGTTCCTTTCGATCACAGTGGTCACATCTTCCGTCGTCGTCTCCGGCGACTCCGCGGGGGTTTCGAGGAGCTCCGTCGGGGCCTCTACGGCAAGGCGACATGGAAAAAGAGTTCCATTTACTTACACGTACACGTACAGGTTTTGTTACCGGTAATAATAATACAGCGCAAAAATGTGAGGATGGATCCTCACTCGAGCTTTGAGTAAATGGTTTTTTGAGTTGTAGTTGATACTTGGGAAAAAAAATAAAAAATCCGCATCTTAATTCTTCTGATTTGCACCCTAACACAATGATTTAAGGTCGCAGAGATAAAAGTATTGAGTTGATTGATCAAAGGTTCAAATCAGCACATCAACGATGTGATCTCAATCAACCTCAGCCCTTGGATCTCGTTGGTCTCGGGTGGGGCCCACGATATTTTAACGACTGAGAGGAAGTGGGCCTATACGATCCGGATGCGTACGAGGATCTTTCCTACCGAGTACGTCGTCTTGCACTCCCTTCGGAAATATGCATGATATTAAGCATATCTACAAAAGTGGAAAGCACGCCCACGCTATCAGAAAAGTTACCCGGAAAATTGGAAGTGCCCTCGGAGGATGGCCCTGGAGAGCGGGGAGAGGCGGCGGCGCTTGCTGCATTAAACCCTGGATGATCTCTCCGGCGACCCCTGTCCTTGCCGGGGATCCGCTTGAGGTCCAGCAGGATCTGGAGCTGCTCACGGAGCGTGTCTCCTCTCTCAAGAAAGTCATTCTCTCTCGACTGGTGGAACTGGTTCACCTTGCTGAGCTCCTCGTTCACCCTCCCAAGAATATGTTCACCTACTTTAACGACAATTTTGTGTTTTTTACTTAGTAACTGAGTAACCGCCCAAAATATTCGTTAAATCTCAGACAAGTATCACCCAATGAAAGTTGTTTGAGCAAAATGTTTGAGTACTATAAAGAATTCCTAGACGAATTTTATCTTATTTTTGGCAAAATACCTAGGACAGATTAACTGTTCGAGCGCTGGTACAAAATTTGTACTTACCTCGTTTTCGTAGGATTCATGCCCTCCCATTCTTCTTCCTCTCCATTCTCTACGTCACTCGTGCTCTTCTTCTGCAGAAAATTCAGATTGAAGTTCTTGTGTGTTAAAAAAAAAATGATAAACAGAGGTGTCTTTATTCATGTGTGTTTCGTCGGGACAAACCTCTCCCTCTTTCATAGAATGAAATCTTGAACACATCGATCTATCATAGAGAGGGAGATCATGAAGAGCTTAAAGAGGGAGGGGGAAGGGGGGGGGGGGGAGAGAGAGAGGAGAGAGAGAGAGAGAGATTTAGCAGTTAAAAGCAGAAAGAAGAAGCAAAAGGAGATGGTGAGAGCACCATGCTGTGAGAAGATGGGGCTGAAGAAAGGGCCAGGACTCCTGAAGAAGATCAAGTCTTGATCTCTACCATCCGAGGAAAACCATGGAAATTGGAGCTTCTTCCTAAGCAAGCAACAATTAAAGAACATTTTTCTCTCTCCCTTTTCCGGGAGCAGAAAACACCACAAAACTTTTACTCCAAATGGTAAATACAAATTCATTAATAATGTAGAGACCGATTACAAACTAATATGACATGCTTTCGTCTTCGTCTGGTGTGTGAATATATTGCTCGCAGGCAACCCTTTTGCTCGAAACTTAGTAGTTTTGGTTCAGAATGGAATTTCATTGAGGAGAAAAATTTCCGGGGGTCCTAGGAAGAAACGTCATTCGGACATGCAATGCTCCTGCGTACCTGGATAATAACTGTGGTGTTAGTGGACTTTGGGAACTTGCTGGCAACTTTCTTGGCCATGGAATGAATGTGGTCGAAAATGGACCAGCCCGAGTTGCGGTCAGCTTGCTGAGGTCGCTTTGGCTTTCTCAAGAGCTTGATCTCCTCGACGTGCTTCTTGAGCCGCCCATAGTCGACGAAGGCCGCCTTCCATTCTGGGATGAGTCGAGCTTCGAGCTCATTCGAGAACTTCATTTCAAGAGGCTCAAAAGAGAGAGACAAATCTTAGAGGAGAAGAAAGAGCAGAAGAAGAGGAGGAGAACCAAATCATGCTTGGCTCGGCTTTTTAATGACCTCCTCTCGTTCCAATGAAGAACGACCGATGGGGGTTTTTCCAATGGAATCGAATCGATTCCAAGCTAATGAAACCTCTATCTGCCGGGTAATTAAATTATCGAGGTTGGGGAATGACAAGACTAGCCAAAGGGAAAAATCGTGCGTTGTTAGATCAGAGAGCCGGCCCAAAAGGAATGATAGCTTCCCTCAGGACGGGACAACATCGCTCGTGCATGGTTCGCCTCTTGATTATTATTATTATCATAAATGGGACGACTAGGATGCCATCATCTTGATGAGATTGAGAAGTAGAGGTATCAAAATGGATCATAAACCATATGACTCACTTTTAATTAAATGGATCAAATATGAATCAAGTGAAAGTTAAATATGAGTCAAATATGAGTTAAGTGAAATTAAATATAAGTCAAGTGAAAATTAAATATTGATCAAATATAGATCAAGTAAAAGTTAAATATATGTCAAATTTGAGTTGAGTGGATCATTTGACATAGAGCTTAGAGTGTGTTTGAGTTTCTCTATAATAATGACTTTTAGCAATACGGGTCGGGTCGGGTATAGGTCACTAGATTTATATTACATGAATTTTGGTCAAAACGGATTAAATAAATCAATATGGATTTGACTATTTTCGACCCGACTCAAACACTACCTGACTCACCCATTTGACAGGTCTATTGAGAAGCAAGCAACCCTTGCTTTTCCTCGTGACTATGATAAGAGGAATCGAGATTTTGAAATTTTACTTGGAATCAGGGCGGACCAGCCCCAGTTTTTGCTGTCGAGAACCGGTGAAATCTGCGAAAACATCATTAGGTGTTAATATGCCATCAAGAACTGCCGTCCACGATGGACACGTCTGGGGTCACAACGGGCTCGAAAATATGCTTATTCGCATAGTTTTAGTTTTAGTCCCTTCATTCTAATTATGAATTTACCGACCACACATTTCATAAGAAAAATTTCTCACCAAACATTTTGCGGTCGAACAAGATTCTTTTCTTAACACAAGAAGAGATGCCTTGTGCAGTATTTGGGTAAATACCGCAAAAATAATAATAATAAATTCTAAGTCGGTATACTCATCATTATATATGTTTTTAATTAAGAAAATAGCGCCATGGCTTGGGTAAGATTTTGGGTTCATCGGGTTGGTTCAGGACTTTTCTGGCGACTGAAGGGTCTCGTGAAGTCAAATTTCTAGAAATCTTGGGTTCGTGTTGCCACCCCCCGCATTGGATAATACCTAAAAACCTGGAGTAACCTCTTCTAGGAATTTAATTTGTTATGAATTTCCTATACGATCTCGATCACTCATATGATGGACGACAACATGTTATGTAAATCCACCGGTTTCCAACTATTGCCAAGGCCCGAGACCGGTGGAAGAAGAAGGGAAAAAACCCAAGCAAGGAAAATTCGAATATTTTTTTTTTAAATGCATATTATCTATTTTAGTGTTGATTATATCACATAAAACGGTCAGTATTCACGTCAATAATTGTAGATTAAAATTGACTAAAATGTCTACATTATCAAATCGTCAAAAAGTTTGGTCAAATTGAGAGGCAAAAGATCAAATTGGCATCTATATAACAATATTATTATATTCTTTTGTGCAAATTTTCCATGTCTTTTATTGATGAGGAAATTCTTAAATATCAAAGAGAGATGTTGCAACTATGGCCGTTGATGGGCCACAGCTGCTACAAAAGGTGCTGCCTCGAACGTTTGGTGCAAATTAATATTTTGGTGGGTTTTGGAGTTGGGGTTTTCTTTCCCTTGGGGGGGGGGGGGAGTGGGGTGGGGTGTTGGTTTACGAAATTGAAATCTTGAATTGGAGATACATATAGGAGGATCCTGATTCATTCGTGACAATTTATGGAGTAGTCTTGTTAAATAGGTCAATAGATCAAAGTCGGGATTGGGTCAAAAATGGTCTAACACCATGTTGACCCATTTTGACATAATACAATTTTAGCGACCTATCTTCGACCCAATCAAAATCCAAATTTTAGGTGGCTGATGCTATGTAATTGGCCTACTTGGATTGGGCCTATGAGTTTAATTATTCCTAGAGGTTGGCCACAGAGCGTGTTTGAGCCCTCCCTTTGACTTTAATGCCTCACAAAATTTGGGGCTTTTCAAAACTAGCGAGGTTGCCAACAGGCCTTATGGCTTTACTAGTAAAGGGATTGGAGGGGTGGAGCTAGATAGACCTGTTAAATGGGTGGGTTGGGTTGGGTTTGGATCGGGTCATAAATGGTATGATCCAAATTGACTCATTAACCTGTTTATGACCCATTTAAGCATAGTATAAAATTTTTGACCCATACCCAACCCAACCTATACCCAACCCGACCCATATTGTTAAAACAATTCTCTATATAACTAAATTTAGGAAAACTTATTATTATAATCTTTTTTAAAGATTTTAAACTTATTCAAGTTCATTAACAACTCATGTATTTTAGTCTTTTTAATTTTTAAACCTATTATATATACATTTATCAAAATTGGTGTATAACCCATTTATGACCCATTTAAATATTAAATGGGTCAGGTTTTCTTTAAATGGATCATATATGGGTTATATTAAAAGGAAGCTTGACCCATTTATGACCAATTTAATATTTAAATGAGTTATAAATAGGTTATACACCCATTTTGACAGGTGTAGAGCTAGAGAGTATCAGGTCGATCTTACTGAGCACTACACACATATGTATGTAAAAGAGAGAAATGAGGCAACAAAAAAGCGAGTGGGGTTGCTTGTGTCACTCCTCATTTTGCTGGTCATCCAATGGTTTGTTAAATTGATTATAAGTGATGAATTCAACGTATGAATTCAAGGTAGGCTTACTCATTTTTAAAAGAATGTAAAAAGTAATGTAACGGTAGTCTGTCTTGCTAAAATTATCCTTCCAATTCGTAGAACATGCATAATTTCATGAACAATCAATAAGTGTATTTGCATTGAATCCATTTTGCAAGTCTTTAGGTAGCGCTTAATTGTCTAGATTTGGATTGAGACAAAATAGAATAAGGTTTTCCAGATTATATAAAGTTTCATATTATGTTGGGTGCAAATTAAGATAGGAATTAAAACCTATGAAAATATTCTGTTGTGTCCGGCACATAAAAGGGTTTGTGATTCATCGGATTTGGAAAAAGAAGAAGAAGCAGCTAGCTCTCTCTGACACGCTTGCTTAAACTGAATCAGATCGTAGTAGCCCAAATGCAGCCTAGAAGGTTCCTCTAGTGGGACATTTGGTCATTCGTCACGATTTAAATCAGTTAAGGGATCGCAGATCGTATTGGATAGTATTACAATGGTGTAAAAAAAAATAAAAAAATCATAGAAATCAGAAACCTGATCTGATCATTCTTGGGCTTGAGCCCATCCCTTTTGCTTTTTCCAGTAGAGAACTTGGTCCATTACAATTAGGATGGGCCGATCAATGCAGTTCAAATTTCTCTAAATTGTCCAAAACTCCTTCCTAAGTAGATGATGTCCGGTGGTTAGTACTAGTTTAGTGGGGATAATGAGTTTATGCCATTCCCAATTAAGATAAAATCGATTAATAATTGATAATGGTTTTATTTTGGACCAACCAAGAATTCTCCTTTTTTCATGCTTATTAAAAAAATGCTTATGAGGGCACTTCACATGATTAGTGCACATTTAACCCTCCCTAATCAAGACAGTCCAGTCCCATAAAAAAAAAAAAAAAACTAAATTGATGTGCACATTTGATCTACCCATTTTCATAATTGTAATTGGTTGTAACCGCATTTCATTTTTAGTGCTGGGACCAAAAATAATTGCGGACCACGTACCGTATAACATTAGTTTGTTGCCAACCTTTTTGTGCATGTAGCATTAATCTTAGACAAAAGGTATTGGAGTGTCTAAAAGGTGGTCTATGCCTGCTTCGGAAGTTCGCACACGTGCGTACTCACAACCAATGAATAATATGATTCGCCAATTCCACCAATTCCTATATGAAGCAAAAGGTTGGCATGAGATTATTAATATCATTATTCATTAATCTGACAATACTTCAAAATTGTTCTTTGCTGATTGCCATTTGTTTGATTCGTTATATAGTTTAGCACATGTTCTATTGCAATTCCAAACAATCAATTAGCTAGGAATTCTAGATTTGAGAGTTCGAACTCTTCTAATCTAGTTTTAGATCTTGGTGCTATCATCTCCCAATTTAGATGTGGGAATTTAATAAATATGCTTTTAGGGACTCAATATCCCTTTACTTTCTTTGTGTACAAATTCTTTGCCTTGGGCTTCAATGACAATCAAAGAGCTTTAACGTCTCGTTGAATCTTGAAGATTTGGTCCTTCATATATTTGATTTGTCTTCATTCAATCTTATTTTGATTGTCTCTATACAGTGATAGTGTAGATAAAGCCAAATTTAGACGTGCACTGTCAACTAGCAACGTCGTAGTTATTAGAAAAAGAATCGATGTGTGCTTATTATTGACAAAGACATGAGATACAATTGATTGATCATCGATTATTTTGCTCGACATGTCTATTCTTTCAGAACGAGTGTGTCCTTAACTTTGCTAGTACTCTATTCATTCTCCTTGTTTTTTGGATTTGACTTTGCTTTTCAGTATTTTTGCTCTATATCAATTTGCTTTATCATGAGGACTATGTATTTCTTATGAATGATTCAAAAAAAAAAAAAACTTAAGAATTCATATGTATAACTCAACTATTATTCAATGCAATTAAACATGTTGTACAATTTGAGACACATGAAATGACACTAACCACTCAGTTTGCCCCAGTGGTCACACTTTTTACATGAGAAGGGGAATATGAAGGGTTCGAATTCCTACCTTCTTAGGTGATTGGGATGAGGACAATTTAGTTTTAGATGTGGATTTTGACTCCCATGCCCTACAAAAAGATAGGGTAAAAATCCAAAGTAAGAGTTAGGGCCTATTTGGTAACCGATTAAACAGTGAAAATTTCTGTTCTTTTATTCCCAAGAGTAGATTTGGAACAAGATTTGGAACAAAAATCCGTTTGTTAAAATTTTTGTTCCTAAGAACAAATTTGTTTCTAGGAATAGATTTGGAAAAAAATCAAGAATAAAAAAAAAGTTGCTTCTTGTTCTTGGAAACAATTTCAAGAATCAAGTTTTTTTCTTCTCTTTCTCTTTCATTTTCTTCTTCCTCCCTCAGCCTACTGCCACCCCATAGCTGCCCACTGGTCACTGTCGCTAAAGAGTGGTTGGGCAAGGTCTAATGAGCTTGCCTGGCCATCGACGAGCTCAGCCTCGCAGATCTAGGCAAGGCCGAGCTTGCCGGACCTCGCCCAGCCAGTCATTGGGCATCGCTGGCAACGGCAACTGGCCATAATGGAGGAAGGGAAAAGAAAAAGAAAAAAAAAAGAAAAAGAAAAAAGTATTTAAATCATTAAAAAATTAAAAGAAAACATTTTGGATTAGAAATTCTAAGGTTTTACCAAACGCATTTTTATCTCGAGAATAAAAATTTTGGACAGTTATCAAACACCTTCAAATACTCAGAAATTGTTCTTGAGAACAGAAACATTATCATACGTACCCTTAAAGTAAGACTGACAAAAGAAACATAACACCTTCAAACAAAATAATTAAGTGAGATTCATGAGAGCCATGCATTTATGTGCTCAATGTCAAACATCGTGAACCAACAAAAGGGGAAATTGTCCATAATTCATGAGCCTATTGTATATATGCTGATTTTATTAATTCCTTCTATGTGATAATACCAACACTAATGTGAATAATATTTTAATATTTTGATTTTTTAAATATTTTCTTTCCTTACTCTTTTTCTACTAAGTTCAGTAAGGACTAGCTAACCTTTGCCGACCATAAGTGAGGGGGGGGGGGGCAATGGTTATGGCCCTCGTTGGTCTTAGAAGAAAAAGAAAAAGAAATTATTAAAAAATTCTAGAAATTTTAAAATTATATTGTAAAAATTGTTCATATCATCAATTGATAGTTAAAATTGGTTGGATGGACTATATTGACTATTCGTTAAAAGTAGGGGTGTAAATGGTTCGGTTCAGTTCATTTTTTTGAAAAAACTGAACCGAAACCGTCCCGAACTGAATATGAAAATGCGGTTCGGTTCGGTTCGGGACGGTTTTTCGGTTTTCCTATTTTTACTTTGTTTATTGTAATTTAAGTAAAAAAGAGATGATAAAGAAGAGAGATTATTCCATTTTTATTAAGAATTCTAATTCGGTTCGGTTAACCGAACCGAAAAGGTTAACGGTTATTTTTCAGTTAACCGAACCGAAACCGAACCGAACTGAAAACATAAGAAATTTCGGTTCGGTTTTATATTTCGGTTCGGTTTTTGACACCCCTAGTTAAAAGGGTCTAAAATCAATTAACAAAATTAAAAAATTTATGAATGAAGTAACATCTGTACAATAAATTTATGACATTTTTGATAAATTTTCCTTAGCTCGAGTAGAATATTAAAAGTCTCAATCAAGCCAAAAGTGTTGCTTGTCTAACTTTTGTGTTTCCCATTAAAGCCCTTATACTCTCTTATTCTTTTTTCCCCCCTCTATTACGCTAATTAAAGAGGGGAAAAAAGAAGGTAAAACTGACCAAAGAAAAAAGACAATAAAAATTATATACCCACTGTCTTAAGTGCAATCGGTTAAATTACTCGATAATCCTTATCCTTGCACTCCATGTGAGAGATTTAGAATGCTTCTGTCATTTTCTTTTATCAATCGATTGTAAATAATTTTTCGTGTAATCCACCCATCCAACGGGCATATATCTTAGGGTTCATTTATTTCATAAAAAATAAATAATTTGAAAAATATATTTTTTTAAATAATCACTTATATTATTTATAAAAATGAATAAATGAAATTCATTTTCATCCCTCACGAATATGTTAATACATGAATTATTGTCGATGATGAAATAATTATTAACTGATGAATTATTTCAAGACGGATAATGACTTTTAGGAAAATATATTCTAAATTATTTATTTTTTATGAAATAAATATATCCTTGGTCGATATGCATGTTCATGGAGGCATCAATGAGCATAGGAGGATTTTGACTTTGCAAGTTGCCCCTTCGAGACTAATAAAAAGCTTGGATTCCTTTGGACGGCGAAAGCCTTTGGAATGATCAATGCTTTGCATCACAACAACATGAAACTTGGGGCATTACTGACCCAAATTCAAAGGCTAAAAATCATCAATACATTACCAGAATTAACACTCCCCTCCTCTCTTCTCGATCTCAGGAAAGCGTCTCGCGGCTCGCTTCTTGATTGGATCTGCTTGGTTACTTAGCGGTGGCACAATGATTAATCGCCACTCTCGATGCTCCGGTCCTTCGCCATTTGATCATATGGTGGTTCGATTCATTATGCTAACTGTCAAGGATCGATCTCTCTGCGCGATTTCGGCGATTCAGCTCCAAGAGGACGACCGTGAGGTTTTCCATCAGTCGGAGTCCATTTCGCGGAACGGAAGTGGCACCGCCTTCACGGCCCTGAAGTTCCCCACGTTGTTCAGGTGCTCGTTCTCCAGTCTACACGAGGGAAACAGCGAACGAGAGCTCAGAAGCCGGATTCAGCACCTTTCTTACCATGAAAACTGAAAAGAGAGCAATAGTT